>JAWWNI010001723.1:0-34537 GCA_034642065.1 Darevskia nairensis
CGGTGCTGCATAATAGTTCCAGCAAAGTATCATTGGTCATTTATTTCTGTTCTCTCTCCCCCCACCAAAAAAAAAGGTCAGCAGCATTGGGGCACCCCCCAAAAGAAAGTAACCCCCCCCAAGCTCCAAAACTTTGGTAAGCAACTCCCACCTTTTATACCTTGTCAAGCGTGATCCACCCTGGTGAATGAACAGCTGGCTGCTAACAGTGGGCTGCAAGTTAAAAACCATGCATGTCCCTGAGTAGACAAATTATGCAGCAAAGTATAGCATGGAAATACAGGCAGTAAAACCTTAAAATGTACCCTTTAAAGTAAGTTCCAAAGTTTCCCACTTGTCCCAGTGTATGAAGAAGACCACAAGTTTGGTAAGTTAAAAACTTTACCAGTAGGAGAACATTTCAATCTCACAGGACACCCTATACAAGATCTCAAAGTAGTTGTCTTATTGCAAAGGAATTTCAGAAATAGACTGGAAAGAGAAGTTGCTGAATTGCAACTCATTACCAAGCTTAAAACCATGGAGAGACCTGGTCTGAACAAAGACATTGGATTCTTATCTCATTATACATGACAAAGCTATTTTTAACCTTCTCACCCCTTGCTTTTTCCTGTAAGACTAATTGCAGTCGTTAACAGTCGTCAACAGGTTTACCACAGCTATCAACCACCCCTTCTGAGTAATACCCCTCCCACCCTCTCACTAGATATAAGGGTCTGGTGACTTCTGTTTCAGTGTATCTGAAGAAGTGTGCATGCACACGAAAGCTCATACCAAGAACAAACTTAGTTGGTCTCTAAGGTGCTACTGGAAGGAATTTTTTTATTTTTTATTTTGTTTTGGTTAAAAACCGTTTACTTAAAAGCTCTTTAAAGGTCAGATACATGTGCTTAAGAAAACAGGCAGTAAAACTTGGTTACAAAGTGGTGAAGGTTCCTCAATTATTGTTATAGAAACTCAAGAGTGGCTGCTCACAGCCACATAGTAACCAGCTCAAACCTTTTCACACATTTCTCAGGTAGACTGAAGGGGAACAAAATCTTGATTACCTAGTTTGTTCCAATTTGAGCTAAGCCCGGAAGAACAGCTTACTCTATGGTATTAAGGCATTAATGCATTAATTCAACTTAATTCATGCACTAAGTAGATTTGAGCATGTTGGTTATATCAGGCTGGTTATCAAACCCAGAGAAAAAGAACGGGACTTGGAGCAGCAATAGAAAAAAAAGCAAAAAGACAGATAGATCATTTTAAACAAATATCAGTAATAATAGACTGAAAAATAATTTTTTTTTTAAACCCTTACCTTTCGTATATTTAAAATTTACCAGAATAAAGTAAAACCAAAACAATTATTTAATTATTTATTCGTATAAGTTGCTCCTTGTTGTTCAGTTCAGGCCTCAGAAGAATGATGTAGCATTTAGGGGCAAAGATGCAACATACTAACCCACCCCCAGAGGCCAAGATAGAGAAGATCTCCACAGCCACCATGCCCTTTCCACGTGTGCTCAGGTAGGCTGGAATAAAAGACAGCCAAACACAGCAAAAGAGCAACATGCTGAAGGTAATGAACTTGGCTTCATTAAAACTGTCAGGCAATTTGCGGGCTGCAAATGCGACAATAAAGCTGACAATGGCCAGCAGGCCCATATAACCCAAGACACAATAAAACATGGTGACTGACCCTTCATTACATTGCACAATGATTTCTTCTGTTAAGGAGTGCATGTCCAGATCAGGGAATGGGGGACATGTCAGCAACCACACATTACAGATAGTTGCTTGAATAAGAGAACAGGGAATCACAACTGAGTAGGCCAGTCTTTTCCCTACCCACTTCCTCATGCTGGACCCTGGCTTGGTGGCCATGAAAGCTAGAACTACGGTGACAGTTTTGGCCAGCACACAAGAAACAGCCATTGAGAAGGTGATGCCAAAAGCTGGTTGCCGGAGGAGGCAGGAGATTTTGCTAGGTTCACCTAGAAATAACAATGAAGAGAGGAAGGAGAATAGGAGAGAGACAAGGAGAGAGTAGGTGAGGTCCCGGTTGTTGGCTTTGACTATGGGAGTGTCTCTGTACTTAATGAATGTTCCTAGCACCAAAGCTGTGAAGAAGAAGAAAGAAAGGGCAACGGATGCTAAACTGATCCCTAAAGGTTCTTCATAAGAAAGGAAGGTCATCGTTTTCTCAACGCAGGCAGTTTTGTTCTTGTTTGGATACTGAGCTTTTGGGCATCTGAAACAGTCATTCATATCTGAAAAATAAACAAGGTTAAATTTCAATACTGATAGAACAATATTTTGTCTTCTTCACTGACATGAAATTACACCTATTGGATCCATGTGTTTTAGTGTTCAAATATAAATGTTTTGATCTCACTGATTCACTTATTACTTTGCAAGCATATTTTGCCTTCCATATTACTTCTTTGCTGACATGAAAATCAACCTATTGCTTCTATGTGTTTTAGTGTTCATATATGAGTGGGTTTTTGTTTTCGTTTGAATTTATATTCCACTTTATATATTTAATAAAAATCTCAAAGCGGTTTAAAGTATATTAAATCTGGGCGATTTTCTTCCAGCCTCATGAGGGGCCTCTTTAGCAGGACTGCTGATTCTGGAACCTCGTCCCCCAGGCCAGGTGGAAAACGCCTTGCAGGGAGCGGCCTTCACGTTCAGTGTACTTTTAGGCTTATTAAAATTATTTCAGTGCAAAGTTGATAATGTCTGTGTTGATATCCATCTAACTGCATTTCTTTTTCACATAAGAACATAAGCACCTGCTACATCAGGCCAATGACCAATCTCATCTAGCTTCTGACAGTGGCAAGCCATATATCTATGGGAGGCCTACAAGCAGGACCTGAGTTAAACAGAAGTCTCCTCGGACATCCACACTTGCCAGTAACTGGTATTTGGAAAGATTCAGCCTCTGATGATGGAGGCACAGCAAAGCCAGCAGAAGTCATAGCCATGGATAGCCTTGTCCTCCATGAATTTGTGTAATCCTTTTTTAAAGCCTTCAAAATTTGTGCCCATCAATGCCTCTTAAGGTAACAAATTCCAAACTTAATCATGTACTTTATGAATAAGTTAATTTTCTTCTGCCTGTTCTGAAACATCCAACACACAATTTCCTCATATGCCCCAAAGTCTAATGTTATATTTATCCTATTTTTCCATTTTTAATCATGTTGCTCCTTACTCATTTTTGCAGTAAAATAACCCCCTCAAATGCTTCCGTCTAGCCTTGCCATTGTCCTTGTAGGATGAAAAATAGGAGTGCTGCATAACTTACCATCCTGGTTTGAAATTTCCCCTTCTGGACATGGAGCACAACCATAGCAGCAAAACTTGTCCCCTTCTTTCTTTTTCTTCTGATTCCCAGGGTGGCAGTGGTCATTACACAGAGAAATGGGAGTCACCTATCCATAGCAAAAAAGGCTTTTAGGAGATCACAGAAACTGATTGTTTATTTGACTTCTATTAATGAAGTTCACCACTCAGTAGAAAAAGTTCAATATAAATACCGTAGTTGCCTTACGCAGCTGAGTTAACTATGGATCCCGTTACTTGGAATCCCTCTCCAAATCTATGACAAACTTTGCAATCATTTTGCAGCACAAACTCCCCTTTTTACAGTGCCCTACAAACACTGTCTGACTTCCCCAACATGGTGCTATTCTGCTCACCCCATATCCAATATTGTTCAATTCACTCCAAACCTGTACCAAACTTCTGCATTCATGGATTTTGGGTGAATGGTAGGGCCCCAAGTTTGGCAGCTCATCCGCACAGTTGGAGGGCTCTCCAAAAATCTTAAGTTTATTCTGCAAAATAACTGAAATACATCTCAGCAGGAATTCCTTTTAACTCTGCCAGGAGATGCAAGGGTTGGAACCTGGGACCTTTTGCAAACCGTCTGTGTTCTATTACTCAGTTATTGTCTCCCTGCAATAGGAAAAGAAGTTACTGAATGGGCGCCTACGCAGTAATAATAATAATATAATAATAATTTATTATTTGTACCCCACCCATCTGGCCGGTTTCCCCCAGCCACTCTGGGCGGCTTCCAACAAACACTAAAATACATTAAAATATCACACATTAAAAACTTCCCTAAACAGGGCTGCCTTCAGGTGTTTTCTAAATGTCAGGTAGTTATTTATTTATTTGACATGGGATGGGAGGGTGTGCCACCGGGCGGGCGCCACTACCGAGAAGGCCCTCTGCCTGGTTCCCTGTAGCTTTGCTTCTCGCAGTAAGAGAACCACCAGAAGGCCCTCGGCGCTAGATCTCAGTGTCCGGGCTGAATGGTGGGGGTGGAGACGCTCCTTCAGGTATACAGGACAGAGGCCTGTAATTTCATTAATGTACTCCAAAGCTTTGCTTTATATATATGGAAGGTATAGTAAGTGTAAATCAAATAATAACTTCTAAAGAAATGCAGGCTACCCCCTCCCTTTGGCATTTTAAAGCATCATCAATTTTGAATGTGCTAGGGAGCGACATTTTTCCTAGGCCCTATCAGATAGAAATAACAGTTTTAAATAAAATGGGATTTTCTGACACTCAAAGAAAATGTCATAAGAACAGTGTGGGACAGAAGGATTCCAAGGATTCAGACCTGATTAAAACCTCTGTGCCATACAAGCATATCTTCATGAAAAATGAATGCTTCTCCTTCAAGAGCATCAGGATCAACTCGTCCAACGTTCATTTGAAGGAAGGATTTGTTTGGGAATGTGATCATGTTTGTGATGTCAAATCCACCTCTCATTTCCCTTTTATCATCAAAGGACATTGTTTCTCCTGCTGAGTTGTTAAATAAAATGCCTTGCAGAAAATAGTGGAGCTGGTTGAAAGAGAAAAAGGAAAAAGAAGGAACATACCTGTATATAAAATGCAGACCAAGACTGAACAATGAGCTATTTTCACATAGCTGATAAAAGGTTATGACACAGAAATAGATGGAAAAAATTCTGTACATGCTAAATATACAGGAAAGGGGGGTACTAACAAAATCTTATCTCTTGACATCTGGCCTTCGAGTACAGTGGTACCTCTGGTAAAGAACTTAATTCGTTCCGGAGGCCCGTTCTTAACCTGAAAGTGATCTTAACCTGAAGCACCAATTGCGCTAATGGGACCTCCTACTGCCGCTGCGCTGCCAGAGCACAATTTCTGTTCATATCCAGAAGCAAAGTTCTTAACCTGAAGCGTTATATCTGGGTTAGCGGAGTATGTAACCTGAAGCGTATGTAACCCGAGGCACCACTGTAATTGAATCACTGAAATAATATATTGTTTGCAACATGTTACCTGCCAAGGCTGCAGATCTTGAAGTTCAAACCTATTGCCTCGAACCATTGATCTGTGCTTTGATCTGTATGAATAAATAGCATGCAAAGCATGAGCCACAACAATGACAGCATTGTAGATACTGTAGCTGTGGCCAGTCATGTCCATTTCAAACACATGCCCAGGAAGACACTCTAAATTCTCATCCCCTGTGCATGTTTCAATATCTTGCATGAGCAGATCTGGAAATGGACAGTCAAATGCTTGCTCCCAGAAGTCCTTGAGAAAACCATCACCTGAATTCCAGTAAGGTTTTATGCTCTGAAGAAATTCATTGAACTCAACAAGCTCTCTTGAGTGAATGGTGAAGGAAATGGCACCTTGAAAGAGATCAAGATCCCAAGACTTTTGAAAACTCAATAATACAAAATCAATCTGTGTTGTCATGATCCACACCTTTCTAAATGTTGAGCTTTCCTTATTTTCAGGATCTTGTAGAAATATAACAGTTCTCAGCCAGATCAATGTCAAAGAATCACCATAGACAATGAATGCATTGGCTTTATCATTTGTGAGACCCACATAATAACTTTTGAGTATGTCATGAAGTTCATGCAACATATCGAGATGATATGTTATCTCCATTCTTTGTGTGAAGGCTGAACAGATCCCATGCTGGAACAGCATGGGCTCCAGGGCCTGCAAGAAATTTTCTCCTCCATCACCATGTGTAACAAAGAGTCCAACCCATGTCCATCCGAAATGCTGAAGCAAGCTGATAATCCCCATATATTGATGAGATTCATTGGGCACCATGCGGTAAAAGGAAAGCAGGTGATCTATATCACTCTCCTTTTGGGGAAATGAGCCATATGCAAGCTAATGGGGGTGGGGGAACAGACATTATAAAGATAAGTATGAAGAATTACCTGTAGCATGTGGCTGTTTACTCAAGAAACGTTTGTTGATACAATTGCTAGTGATCCAGAGAGCTAAGTTGAAGGATGCTTCCATTTGAAATTTAATTTGAGTTGTGGTGATACTTAAGTATTGAAGAGCTGTGGATTACATGCTTAAGGTGCTGGGTGTGTGTTTGTGGTGAATGTGTTGTGGATGCCAGGGTACATGCTTGGTGGGACATCTTGAACTACATTCAGGCAGGATCTCTGGGTCTCTTCAAAGAAGGGGGGCACAAGTTGTCATGACTTATCAATGGGGCAATAGAGTGCATGACAGGAGACTTGGCTTTAAATGGACTATTTCCAAGGCAGGGGAACTATCAATATCTAATTCAGAGCTACATTGGCTGAAGGACACATCTCCCTACAGTCATCTGAGTCAGATGATGAGTAACATAAATAACCTTTCTAGCCCTGCAGATGTCCAGTACTGCAAAATAAATTAGGACATCCAGGCTCTCCAAGGAGGCAGAGCCTATGGTCAGCTTTCTAAGTCTTCAGGTCAACCTGGCTCCTTGCAGAGACAACGTCTCTTGCAGTTGATGTGTGTGTCACAGGGTGGTGGTGTTGAAAGAGTCCAAGGTGCTGCCTGCTGCCTGCATGACTCAGACTTTCACTGGTGTAGCAATCTCTACTGGTAAGGAGTAATCTTCGCTTCTGATAGACCTTCTAGCTTGTAATGCTTAAGAATCAGTCATATTCACTTTCTGAATCTCAATATCATTTTCAGAATGGTAAGAGAAGAGTATGATTTGTGGGACAAAAATTCATGCCCCTACTCATAAAACCTACCTGTGGAATCTTGTAGAGGCTTATGGTGTCAGCCATACGGAAGGAGGTATCAGAGCTAAGTCCTCCAATTATGGCTATGAGGTTTTTCTGTGAGTCACATTTGTAGTTGGGAGCAAATCTATGCATTTTAAAGAGCAGGTTCAGAGTGTTGTGATATGTAATCCTTGCATCATTATAGCTGTCATAGATGTGGAACCCCAGTGTGACATTGGGCAAGAGGTTGAGATTCTCATTTATCACTTTTACCGCAAATGCCAAGGCCAGGATGTGCTGGTAGAATTTTGTTATCATGCTGCAAATGAGGTTAGTTTAAAATTTCAGAGGAGAATTCTACAATGCAGAAAGTAGACAAAGCAAATTGCCATTTCTGTCTCAAACTGATACATATTGAACTAAAACCTTGTTATCTTTTATGATGGTTCTAAAATAATAAATATCAAACTCTTCAGCCTAAATAAAATGTATTACTTGTCCTGCCTATCTTTCAGTTAGCTCTTGTTTGATCTTTAATATCTGTTCCCCCACCCCCAAAAAAGACTACAATAATGTTCACCCCTTTCTCTTTGTACTCAAACTGGCCATGAAGGTGACTATTCTAGTCATCTAGGAAAGGAAATCAACAATATTTCTTTGAATTAGTTACATATACTACCATCCTTCCCCTTCATGGATCATTGCCTTGTCGTTGCGAAGGGGCTTGAATAACTCAGAGAACCTATGAGCTATTCCGTGCAGGGCCACCCATGACAAACAGGGCATGGCAGAGTGTTGTAACTAAACGTGATCCACCTGGAGCAGAAACCGGCAAGCCACTCCAGTAAACCTGCCAAGAAAACTCCATGGACAAAAGCAACAGGTGTATACCAAACTGTGGGAGGCAGTGGCAGACAGGAGTGCCTGCCGTTCTCTGGTGCATTGGGTTACGAAGAGTCGGACACAAATAAATGACTAAACTACTACTACTACTACTACTACCACCATCCTTATACAAGGAAGTTTCTGATATTCATTTATAGGATTCCTCTATGCATTTGCTATAAAAATTGTTTTCGGTGAAATAAACAAGTTAAACTGAGACAAGCTAGTGATTACTTTAAAAGCAACATTGTTTTTAAAAAGAACTAATCAGAACCAACCTACGACACTTTGATCCTATACATTTCTACTCATTTGCAAGTCCAGATGACTTCAATGGGAATAACACCCAAGTATTTTTGTATAAGACTGCAGACTTGGTTTAGGTGCAATCGGCTTCCAGACCAGCCGCGGTTGCAGCCAGGTCGTAAATCACTGAGCTTGCTGCTCAGGCGGTTGATCCATTGAAGGAAAAAGGGAGGCGAATGCAGAGGCAACGCTCAGAGGGAAAGTCTCGGAGCTTACGGGGCCAGAGCGGCGCAGAAGGGGTGAAGGAAAAGACGCTTTCTTTTTGGAACTGGGAAATTAACACCCCGCGCAATCTGGAAAACCCCAACCTCAGTGGATAGCCTCAAGACGGGGCGCAACTTTAGCGGCTGGGGCTTTCAATAACAAAATAAACCTAGAAAGAGTTCGAGAAGAAGGGAGGAATTTGAAACCTCTGGACATTCTTTTGAATTATCTATTTGGATTTGTCCGAACTCTGAAGAAAAGACATAACATAAAAGAGAGGTTGAAAAGGATATGAAGATAGGAGAAACTTGCCGAGTTCTCAGTGTGCAGTGACTACGGAGGAGACGATACAAAGGAGTAAAGCAACAACAAAGGAGCCCAAGGACAAAATCTTTGACCCGGTAATCTGCCGAATCTGGAGGTACCCAAGTCAAGGGGAAAGGAGGAGGCGGAAAGGGGAAGAGAGGGGGCTCCCATAGAATATATGATAGAGGAAGAGAAAGGAGGACGATAGACGGGAACGGAATAAAGAGAGTGGAAGAATATAAACAGATTACAAAGGGGGTTTCTGTAAAGGACTACTAGCAAAGATATTCCTTTAAGAATTAATTAAAAGGAAGAGGGAAGGAAGTGGTGAAGGAGCTACAAAGAAAACGCCAACTCACTCTGGTTGGGGCGAGGTGCGGAGGATATTGGCTAGAGAAATAGAGTGACGAGATAGAGAAGACAGACCAGGACGCTGAAAGGATTAAAGGAACAATACAGAGCACAGTGACACCTGGTGTTCAAAGCTTGTGACTACACATAATATACTTCCCCTTCTTGTAAATTGAACAGCATTACTAGCAAGATGAGCACGTAAAGAATACCCAGAGTACCCCCCCCCCCAGAGGTGACTGTGAAATCTCTCTCTTTGTCATTAAATATATAAGATAAGATTTTGGGAAATTAAAGAAATTGAGTTGGTCTTGAAAGAGAACTGATACAGGTTGCAAAATGGGAGACAAAAAGCCTAAAAATTCAACTGCAACCACACCAGCGGGAGTCTCTAAACGCCCACCAGAGGTGGAAAATTGTGAAATTAAAGAGCTAATTTTAGGCTTAAAAGCAGAACTGAATGGGAAAATGGACTCAATTAAAGGGGTGTTAGACAACATGGAGACAAAGATAGACCAAAATTTGAAGAAGATTGAGCAAAATTCTAAGGAAATAATGGAGTTGAATAAGAAATATGACGATTTACAAAAAATCAGCAAAGAGAAAGAAAAAGTTACGCAGAACTTGAAAGATAAGATAACCAAACAAGAAGAAAGAGTGAAGACATTCTCAGAGGACTGCAAAGATTGTAAAAGGAACCAAGAAAGAATAAAAGAGGACTTGCAGAAGCTGAAAGAAGTACAAGAATCAACCTGGGACGCTCTTGCGATGCAGGAACTCAAACAGAATGATTTGATTCTGAGATTTAGGGGTCTGAAAGAAAGTCAAGAAGAAAATGTGGAGGCTACTTTCATTAAAGGACTGGCCGACTGGCTGCAACTAGAAGAAGAAGACGTTTCAGTCTGTATAGATAGAGCGTTCAGATTGAAGCCAAGGACTGCACGTGCCAGTAGATGGCCAGGTGATTGTTTAGTCTTTCTAAACTCAAGAATTTTAAGGGATAAAATAATGCAAAAGAAGAAAGTGCAGAAATTCAGAATAGATGAACGAGAGATAGTAATAAAACGAGAAATTCCACCAAGGCTATTGAGAAAAAGGCCTAAATATAAATTCTAAACAGAGGCCCTGCTGAGAAATAACATTTATTTTAAGTGGGAATTTCCAGAGGGGATTTCCTTTATGTACAATCAGACCTGGGTAAAATTAACTACAGAATTGGAAGTAGAAAAGTTCTGGAAGAAATTTGGGAAAGTGCAGACTTGGTTTAGTTGCAATCATTCAATTTTAATATACCAGAAGTCACCTCTTAGATTGTTATGTAAACAGGCATAGAAAAATGGGGTGAAATTCTTTCTCTTAATCACAATTTTAAAGTTATTCAGCTTTCCATCACCACTATCAGATATATTCAATTCTAAACCTCATAGAAGAATAAACTAACTCCTCGAGACTGATCTTCACTTCTCTATCACTATACCTCGGTCAGAAATGCATACAGAATTTATTTCTCTATATTTCACAAATTTAATGGCTGTGTTGCTAAGCCACAAAATCTCCACAGGGTTCAATGATTTTTGAAGCTTGCATTTTCAGTTCCAGGAAGATGGAAAGAGAAAAGTTTTGGGATACAAATTCATGTCTTTGAAGTATTTTAATTCCAACGAAAAATTGGAATTTTGAGTATTAGAATGAAGGAAACATCCAGATCGTGCATGCAAATAAGTGCAACTTGCATGCTCTAAGAGCTTTTTTTTGGGGGGGGGAGATTTATTATTTATACCTCATGCTAACTACAGCAAAGTTCATACCTTTTTTTTTAATCAATCATGTCTTGGGAAAGGAATTAATCTCCCATCAACTTGCTGTTGCTACAATCAGTTTAACAGACTCCCAACACACACTACATTCTGTTAAAATTTCTAGATTTCTCTATTTCACTTATCTGCCAATGCCAGGTGTGACCTCTTAGCTGAATGAAAAATATTGAAACAGGTTTACATTTCACAAAGCAATTTTGAAACCATGAGGTCACTATCTCACAAAGCATACTCAAACAGTGTCTGATTCATGACATTTGTTTGAGGAAGATTAGACACTTGTAGATTATGTGCCCCAAGAACATGTAAAGCAGTAACCCCGCCCTAACCCTCTTGTTGGTGGAATTAAAACAGCATACAAAGTCTCCCTCCCTTTCTCCACATTGCTGTTCAAAATAGAGACTATTCTCATTATCACATAGAGCAAAGTCATTATTTACTGCCAGTCAGTCTAGGAGAATACGTAATACTAAAAAAAGAAGAAGAAATACTGGAATGATTAATCCTAAAAATGAAGATGGAGAGAAACTCTTACTGTGGATCATGGTCAAACAGATTCTGTGAAGGGTTTTTCATGAAGCCTTCTTCGAAGGTGGAAAAACAGAACTGTGAGGCAATTCCACCAATGATGAGGCCACCTGACTGGTACCACTCATGTAGAACAGGAAATGTATCAGTCCCAGGGGACCTCATACCTAGATTGCACAAAACGGGAGGCAAAAGAAAAAGCAGAGTGAATGACCACAGCATCCTTGTAGACAAGCTTCTCTGCAATCTTGGATGCTCTTTGCCTATCAGTCCTTGCAGAATGACGTCAACAAACTAGATTACATGATACCTGGCTCTGTCAACAGAGCACAACAAGAGAGATTGGAACACATTATTTAAAAATTAAAATCAAAGCAGTATAAACACATGCTTTGGATGTTAAGTGAGATATCCAACACTCTGATTTCAAGCAGACCAATAATATGAAGAGAATAAAAAAATGGGAGAAAGAAAATTGGGAGCCATGTGTGCCTCTTGATACTACTCCTATCTAATCATGGTACAGATATTCATTATTATAATCCCCTTCATGGCTGTTTATTGACAGCTTTCTTATGCCTCTGGTGTTCTGACAAGGTGGACAAATTATAGTGATTTGGGTAATTGTACGGTGACTTAATAACTTTTAAATTGAGTTCGAAAGTTTCCCACTTGCCCCAGTGTATGAAAAAGGCCACAAGTTTGGTAAGTTAATCACAGTTTACTTAAAAGCTCTTCAAAGGTCAGATACATGTGCTTCAGAAAACAGGCAGTAAAACTTAGTTACAAAGTTGTGAAAGTTCCTCAATTATTGATATAGAAACTTAAGACCAGCTAGTGACAGCCAGATACTAACCAGCTCAAACATTTTCACACATAGAGTTTCTCAGGTAGACTGCAGGGGAACCAAATCTTGATTACATACTTTTTCCCCCAAAGTAAGCTAAGCCTGGCAGAATAGCTTACTCTATGGCAGCAGTGGCGACCCTATGGCACATGTGCCGTACTTTGCACGCAGAGCCCTCACTGCTGGCACACACGCCATTGGCCCATGCCACTGTTTTTTTCTTTTTGTTTTCTATTTGTTCTCCCGCTCCCCCTCCATGCTACAGCTTGCGTCCGCTGTTGAAACCCAGAACTTTTATTTATTTATTTTTTGCCGGTAGCCGGAGATTGTGTTTGGAGATTGGTCTGTTTTTCAGGTTGCTGCGTCAGTGGCTGTTTCTGATTGGGCACAACAGTGTTCATTTTTTAACCCTTATTGTGCTGATTTTTTTTTTGTACTTTGGCAGATGATGATGTCGGTGCTGCATGTTAGTTCCAGCAAAGTATCATTGGTCATTTATTTCTGTTCTCTCTCCCCCCACCAAAAAAAAGGTCAGCAGCATTGGGGCACCCCCCAAAAGAAAGTAACCCCCCCAAGCTCCAAAACTTTGGTAAGCAACTCCCACCTTTTATACCTTGTCAAGCGTGATCCACCCTGGTGAATGAACAGCTGGCTGCTAACAGTGGGCTGCAAGTTAAAAAACCATGCATGTCCCTGAGTAGACAAATTATGCAGCAAAGTATAGCATGGAAATACAGGCAGTAAAACCTTAAAATGTACCCTTTAAAGTAAGTTCCAAAGTTTCCCACTTGTCCCAGTGTATGAAGAAGACCACAAGTTTGGTAAGTTAAAAACTTTACCAAGTAGGAGAACATTTCAATCTCACAGGACACCCTATACAAGATCTCAAAGTAGTTGTCTTATTGCAAAGGAATTTCAGAAATAGACTGGAAAGAGAAGTTGCTGAATTGCAACTCATTACCAAGCTTAAAACCATGGAGAGACCTGGTCTGAACAAAGACATTGGATTCTTATCTCATTATACATGACAAAGCTATTTTTAACCTTCTCACCCCTTGCTTTTTCCTGTAAGACTAATTGCAGTCGTTAACAGTCGTCAACAGGTTTACCACAGCTATCAGCCTATCACCCATTCCCACCACCCTTCTGAGTAATACCCCTCCCACCCTCTCACTAGATATAGGGGTCTGGTGACTTCTGTTTCAGTGTATCTGAAGAAGTGTGCATGCACACGAAAGCTCATACCAAGAACAAACTTAGTTGGTCTCTTAGGTGCTACTGGAAGGAATTTTTTTATTTTTTATTTTGTTTTGG
This sequence comes from Darevskia nairensis, assembly GCA_034642065.1. NCBI lineage: Eukaryota > Metazoa > Chordata > Lepidosauria > Squamata > Lacertidae > Darevskia > Darevskia nairensis. Next base: position 13,590 of record JAWWNI010001723.1, read on the forward strand.
TTAAAAACCGTTTACTTAAAAGCTCTTTAAAGGTCAGATACATGTGCTTAAGAAAACAGGCAGTAAAACTTGGTTACAAAGTGGTGAAGGTTCCTCAATTATTGTTATAGAAACTCAAGAGTGGCTGCTCACAGCCACATAGTAACCAGCTCAAACCTTTTCACACATTTCTCAGGTAGACTGAAGGGGAACAAAATCTTGATTACCTAGTTTGTTCCAATTTGAGCTAAGCCCGGAAGAACAGCTTACTCTATGGTATTAAGGCATTAATGCATTAATTCAACTTAATTCATGCACTAAGTAGATTTGAGCATGTTGGTTATATCAGGCTGGTTATCAAACCCAGAGAAAAAGAACGGGACTTGGAGCAGCAATAGAAAAAAAAGCAAAAAGACAGATAGATCATTTTAAACAAATATCAGTAATAATAGACTGAAAAATATTTTTTTTTTAAAACCCTTACCTTTCGTATATTTAAAATTTACCAGAATAAAGTAAAACCAAAACAATTATTTAATTATTTATTCGTATAAGTTGCTCCTTGTTGTTCAGTTCAGGCCTCAGAAGAATGATGTAGCATTTAGGGGCAAAGATGCAACATACTAACCCACCCCCAGAGGCCAAGATAGAGAAGATCTCCACAGCCACCATGCCCTTTCCACGTGTGCTCAGGTAGGCTGGAATAAAAGACAGCCAAACACAGCAAAAGAGCAACATGCTGAAGGTAATGAACTTGGCTTCATTAAAACTGTCAGGCAATTTGCGGGCTGCAAATGCGACAATAAAGCTGACAATGGCCAGCAGGCCCATGTAACCCAAGACACAATAAAACATGGTGACAGACCCTTCATTACATTGCACATTGATTTCTTCTGTTAAGGAGTGCATGTCCAGATCAGGGAATGGGGGACATGTCAGCAACCACACAGTACAGATAGTTACTTGAATAAGAGAACAGGGAATCACAACTGAGTAGGCCAGTCTTTTCCCTACCCACTTCCTCATGCTGGACCCTGGCTTGGTGGCCATGAAAGCTAGAACTACAGTGACAGTTTTGGCCAGCACACAAGAAATGGCCATTGAGAAGGTGATGCCAAACGTTGGTTGCCGGAGGAGGCAGGACACTTTGCTGGGTTCACCCAGAAATAACAATGAAGAGAGGAAGGAGAGTAGGAGAGAGACAAGGAGAGAGTAGGTGAGGTCCCGGTTGTTGGCTTTGACTATGGGAGTGTCTCTGTACTTAATGAATGTTCCTAGCACCAAAGCTGTGATGAAGAAGAAAGAAAGGGCAACGGATGCTAAGCTGATCCCTAAAGGTTCTTCATAAGAAAGGAAGGTCATAGTTTTCTCAACACAGGCAGTTTTGTTCTTGTTTGGATACTGAGCTTTTGGGCATCTGAAACAGTCATTCATATCTGAAAAATAAACAAGGTCAAATTTCAATACTGATTGAACAATATTTTGTCTTCTTCACTGACATGAAATTAAACCTATTGGATCCATGTGTTTTAGTGTTCAGATATAAATGTTTTGATCTCACTGATTCACTTATTACTTTTCTAGCGTATTTTGCCTCCCATATTACTTCTTTGCTGACATGAAAATCAACCTATTGCTTCCATGTGTTTTAGTGTGCATATATGAGTGGGTTTTTGTTTTTGTTTTAATTTATATTCCACTTTATATATTTAATAAAAATCTCAAAGCGGTTTACAGTATATTAAATCTGGGTTATGTTCCTCTAGCCTCATGAGGGGCCTCTTTAGCAGGACTGCTGAGTCTGGAACATCGTCCCCCAGGCCAGGTGGAAAGCGCTTTGCAGGGAGCGGCCTTCACATTCAGTGTATTTTTAGGCTTATTAAAGTTATTTGTGTGCAAAGTTGATAATGTCTGTGTTGATATCCTTCTAACTGCATTTCTTCTTCACATAAGAACATAAGCACCTGCTACATCAGGCCAATGACTTATCCATTTTTATCATGTTCTCCTTACTCTTTTTTGCAGTAAAATAACCCCCTCAAATGCTACCGTCTAGCCTTGCCATTGTCCTTGTAGGATGAAAAATAGGAGTGCTGCATAACTTACCATCCTGGTTTGAAATTTCCCCTTCTGAACATGGAGCACAACCATAACAGCAAAACTTTTCCCCTTCTTTCTTTTTCTTCTGATTGCCAGGGTGGCAGTGGTCATTACACAGAGAAAGGGGAGTCACCTATCCACAGCAGAAAAGCAGTTAAGAAGATCGGAAAAACTGATTGTTTATTTGACTTCTATTAATGAAGTTCACCACTCAGCAAATAAGGTTCAATATAAATAGTTGCCCTATGGATTCCATTACTTGGAATCCCTCTCCAAATCTATGACAAACTTTGCAATCATTTTGCAGCACAAACTCCCCTTTTTACAGTGCCCTACAAACACTGTCTGACTTCCCCAACATGGTGCTATTCTGCTCACCCCAAATCCAATATTGTTCAATTCACTCCAAACCTATGCCAAACTTCTTCATTCATGGATTTTGGGTGACTGGTAGGGCCCCAAGTTTGGTAGGTCAGCCAAACAGTTTGAGGGCTCTCCAAAATGTTAAGTTTATTCTGCAAAATAATTGAAAAACATCTCAGCAGGAATTCCTTTTAGTCCTGCCTGGAGATGCAAGGGATTGAACCTGGGACCTTTTGCAAGCAGTCTTTGTTCTATTACTCAGTTATTGTCTCCATGCAATAGTAAAAGAAGTTACCGAATGGGCGCCTATGCAGTAGTTTAATTTATATACTCCAAAGCTTTGCTTTATATATATGGAAGATATAGTGTAAATCAAACAATTACTTCTGAAAAAATGTAGTCTACCCCCCTCCCTTTGGCATTTCAAAGCAGCATCAATTTTGAATGTGCTAGGGAGGCACATTTTTCCTAGGCCCTATCAGATAGAAACAAGAGTTTTAATTAAAACGGGATTGTCTGACACCCAAAGAAAATGTCATAAGAACAGTGAGGGACAGAAGGATTCCTAGAATTCAGACCTGATTAAATCCTCTGTGCCACACAATCATATATTCATGAAAAATGAATGTTTCTCCTTCAATAGTATCAGGATCAACGCGTCCAACTTTGATTTGAACAAAGGACTTGTTTGGGAATGTAATCAAGTTTGTGATGTCAAATCCACCTCTCATTTCCCTTTTATCATCAAAGGACATTGTTTCTCCTGCTGAGTTGTTAAATAAAATGCCTTGCAGAAAATAGTGGAGCTGGTTCAAAGAGGAAAAGGGAAAAGAAGGAACATACCTGTATATAAAATGCAGACCAAGACTGAACAATGAGCTATTTTCACATAGCTGATAAAAGGTTATGATACAGAAATAGATGGCTAAAATTCTGTACATGCTAAATATACAGGAAAGGGGGGGGCACTAACAAAATCTTGACATCTGGCCTTTGAGTACAGTGGTACCTCTGGTTAAGAACTTAATTCGTTCCGGAGGTCCGTTCTTAACCTGAAACTGTTCTTAACCTGAAGCACCACTTGCTCTAATGGGACCTCCTGCTGCTGCTGCGCCACCACAGCACAATTTCTGTTCATATCCTGAAGCAAAGTTCTTAACCTGAAGCGTTATTTCTGGGTTAGCAGAGTATGTAACTTGAAGCGTATGTAACCCGAGGCACCACTGTAATTGAATCACTAAAATAATATATTGTTTGCAACATGTTACCTGCCAAGGCTGCAGATCTTGAAGTTCAAACCTATTACCTCGAACCATTGCTCTGTGCTTTGATCTGTATGAATAAATAGCATGCAAAGCATGAGCCACAACAAAGACAGCATTGTAAATACTGTAGTTGTGGCCAGTCATTCCCATTTCAAACGGATGCCCAGGAAGACAATCTAACTTCTCCTTCCCTGTACATGTTTCAATATCTTGCATGAGCAGATCTGGAAATGGACAATCAAATGCTTGCTCCCAGAAGTCCTTGAGAAAACCATCACCTGAATTCCAGTAAGGTTTTATGCTCTGAAGAAATTAATTGAACTTGAAAAGCTCTCTTGAGTGAATGGTGAAGGAAATGGAACCTTAAAAGAGATCAAGATCCCAAGACTTTTGAAAACTCAATAATACGAAATCAATCATTGTTGTCATGATCCACACTTTTCTAAATGTTGAGCTTTCCTTATTTTCAGGATCTCGTAGAAATATAACAGTTCTCAGCCAGCTCAATGTCAGAGAATCTCCATAGAAAATGAATGCATTGGCTTTATCATTTGTGAGACCCACATAATAACTTTGGAGTATGTCACAAAGTTCATCCAACATATCGAGATGATATGTTAACTCCATTCTTTTTGTGAAGGCTGAACAGATCCCATGCTGGTACAGCATGGGCTCCAAGGCCTGCAAGAAATTTTCTCCTCCATCACCATGTGTAACAAAAAGTCCAACCCATGTCCATCCAAAATGCTGAAGCAAGCTGATAATCCCCATATATTGATGAGCTTCATTGGGCACCATGCGGTAAAAGGAAAGCAGGTGATCTATATCACTCTCCTCTTGGGGAAATGAGCCATATGCAAGCTAATGGGGGTGGGGGAACAGACATTATAAAGATAAGTATGAAGAATTACCTGTAGCATGTGGCTGTTTACTCAACAAATGTTTGTTGAAACAATTGCTAGTGATGCAGAGAGCTAAGTTGAAGGATGCTTCCATTAGAAATTTAATTTGAGTTGTGGTGATACTTAAGTATTGAAGAGCTGTGGATTGCATGCTTAAGGTGTGTGTTTGTGGTGGATGTTTTGTGGATGAAGGGGTACATGCATGGTGGGACATCTTGAACTACATCCAGGCAGGATCTCTGGGTCTCTTCAATGAAGGGGGGCACAAGTTCTCATGACCTATCAATGGGGCAATAGAGTGCATGACAGGAGACTTGGCTTTAAATGGACTATTTCCAAGGCAGGGGAACTATCAATATCTAATTCAGAGCTACATTAGCTGAAGTACACATCTTCCTACAGTCATCTGAGTCAGATGATGAGTAACATAAAGAACCTCTCTAGCCCTGCAGATGTCCAATACTGCAAAATAAATTAGGACATCCAGGCTCTCCAAGGAGGCAGGGCCTATGGTCAGCTTTCTAAGTCTTCAGGTCAACCTGGCTTCTTGCATAGACAACGTCTCTTGCAGTTGATGTGTGTGTCAAAGGGTGGTGGTGTTGAAAGAGTCAAATGTGCTGCCTGCTGTCTGCTTGACTCAGACTTTCACTGGTGTAGCAATCTCTACTGGTAAGGAGTAATCTTTGTTTCTGATAGACCTTCTAGCTTGTAATGCTTAAGCATCCGTCATATTCACTTTCTGAATCTCAATACCATTTTCAGAATGGTAAGAGAAGAGTGTGATTTGTGTGTCAAAAATTCATGCCCCTACTCATAAAACCTACCTGTGGAATCTTGTAGAGGCTTATGGTGTCAGCCATACGGAAGGAGGTATCAGAGCTAAGTCCTCCAATTATGGCTATGAGGTTTTTCTGTGAGTCACATTTGTAGTTGGGAGCAAATCTATGCATTTTAAAGAGCAGGTTCAGAGTGTTGCGATATGTAATCCTTGCATCATTATAGCTGTCATAGATGTGGAACCCCAGTGTGACATTGGGCAAGAGGTTGAGATTCTCATTTATCACTTTTACCGCAAATGCCAAGGCCAGGATGTGCTGGTAGAATTTTGTTATCATGCTGCAAATGAGGTTAGTTTAAAATTTCAGAGGAAAATTCTACAATGCAGAAAGTAGACAAAGCAAATTGCCATTTCTGTCTCAAACTGATACATATTGAACTATAACCTTGTTATCTTTTATGATGGTTCTAAAATAATAAATATCAAACTCTTCAGCCTAAATAAAATGTATTTCTTGTCCTGCCCATCTTTCAGTTAGCTCTTGTTTGATCTTTAATATATTTTCCCCCACCCCCAAAAAAGACTACAACAATGTTCACCCCTTTCTCTTTGTACTCAAACTGGCCATGAAGGTGACTATTCTAGTCATCTAGGAAAGGAAATCAACAATATTTCTTTGAATTAGTTACATATACTACCATCCTTCCCCTTCATGGATCATTGCCTTGTCGTGGCGAAGGGGCTTGAATAACTCAGAGAACCTATGAGCTATTCCGTGCAGGGCCACCCATGACAAACAGGGCATGGCAGAGTGTTGTAACTAAACGTGATCCACCTGGAGCAGAAACCGGCAAGCCACTCCAGTAAACCTGCCAAGAAAACTCCATGGACAAAAGCAACAGGTGTATACCAAACTGTGGGAGGCAGTGGCAGACAGGAGTGCCTGCCGTTCTCTGGTGCATTGGGTTACGAAGAGTCGGACACGAATAAATGACTAAACTACTATTCCACTATGCATTTGCTATAAAAATTGTTTTCGGTGAAATAAACAAGTTAAACTGAGACAAGCTAGTGATTACTTTAAAAGCAACATTGTTTTTAAAAAGAACTAATCAGAACCAACCTACCACACTGTGATCCTGTACATTTCTACTCATTTGCAAGTCCAGATGACTTCAATGGGAATAACACCCAAGTATTTTTGTATAAGATTGCAGACTTGGTTTAGTTGCAATCATTCAATTTTAATATACCAGAAGTCACCTCTTAGATTGTTATGTAAACAGGCATAGAAAAATGGGGTGAAATTCTTTCTCTTAATCACAATTTTAAAGTTATTCAGCTTTCCATCACCACTATCAAATATATTCAATTCTAAACCTCATAGAAGAATAAACTAACTCCTCTAGACTTATCTTCACTTCTCTATCACTATACCATGGTCAGAAATGCATACAGAATTTATTTCTCTATATTTAACTAATTTAATGGCTGTGTTGCTAAGCCACAAAATCTCCACAGGGTTCAATGATTTTTGAAGCTTGCATTTTCAGTTCCAGGAAGATGGAAAGAGAAAAGTTTTGGGATACAAATTCATGTCTTTGAAGTATTTTAATTCCAACAAAAAATTGGAATTTTGAGTATTAGAATGAAGGAAACATCCATATTGTGCATGCAAATAAGTGCAAGTAGCATGCTCTAAGAGCTTTTTTGGGGGGGGAGATTTATTATTTATACCTCATGCTAACTTCATTCCTTTTTTTTAATCAATCATGTCTTGGGAAAGGAATTAATCTCCCATCAATTTGCTGTTGCTACAATCAGTTTAACAGACTCCCAACACACACTACATTCTGTTAAAATTTCTAGATTTCTCTATTTCACTTATCTGCCAATGCCAGGTGTGACCTCTTAGCTGAATGAAAAATATTGAAACAGGTTTACATTTCACAAAGCAATTTTGAAACCATGAGGTCACTATCTCACAAAGCATACTCAAACAGTGTCTGATTCATGACATTTGTTTGAGGAAGATTAGACACTTGTAGATTATGTGCCCCAAGAACATGTAAAGCAGTAACCCCGCCCTAACCCTCTTGTTGGTCCTTGTTGGTGGAATTAAAACAGCATACAAAGTCTCCCTCCCTTTTTCCACATTGCTGTTCAAAATAGAGACTATTCTCATTATCACATAGAGCAAAGTCATTATTTACTGCAAGTCAGTTTAGGAGAATACGTAATACTAAAAAAAGAAGAAGAAATACTGGAAGGATTAATCCTAAAAATGAAGACGGAGAGAAACTCTTACTGTGGATCATGGTCAAACAGATTCTGTGAAGGGTTTTTCATGAAGCCTTCTTCGAAGGTGGAAAAACAGAACTGTGAGGCAATTCCACCAATGATGTGGCCACCTGACTGGTACCACTCATGTAGAACAGGAAATGTATCAGTCCCAGGGGACCTCATACCTAGATTGCACAAAACGGGAGGCAAAAGAAAAAGCAGAGTGAATGACCACAGCATCCTTGTAGACAAGCTTCTCTGCAATCTTGGATGCTCTTTGCCTATCAGTCCTTGCAGAATGACGTCAACAAACTAGATTACATGATACCTGGCTCTGTCAACAGAGCACAACAAGAGAGATTGGAACACGTTATTTAAAAATTAAAAATCAAAGCAGTATGAACACATGCTTTGGGTGCTAAGTGAGATATCCAACACTCTGATTTCAAGCAGACCAATAATATGGAATTAACTGGACTAATAACTAAATAAAGATTGACTCATAACCATTCAAACAAGCAAAAACACATTACAAGGTCATGTACAAAACAATAATGGTTCTGTCAAGAGCATGGAATGAATTGTATGCACAGGGAATGTTTCAATGCCTGAATAACTGAACCATTCAACAAGTGGCTAAGTATATAACAGTATTTTGGTGCCAACAAAAGGTTCAAGTCAGTTTGTAAAAGATGAACCAAGCGTGGAGTTCTTCAGTAGTTCTTCAGAGTACTTCAAATAAACACAAAACAAACAGTTAACATGAAATAAGAAACTATTCACAGGCACAGTTTCTTATTTCGTGTTAACTGTTTTGACTGTTTAGCCTCAAATTGATGAAGCTTTGTGGTGAAGCCTGTTGCTAATCCGGAAGGCAGGTCTTCATTTATTTGCCCACCTGTGCTTATTCCATCATGAGGGTGGCTATATAGTAATCTCATTTATATACTCCAAAGATTTGCTTTATATATATGGAAAGTATAGCTATAAAAAAATGTACTAGTTTTTTTCCTTGGCATTTCTAAGTGACAACACTTTTGAATGTGCCAGGCAGCCACATTTTTCCTTGGCCATATCAGATAGAAACAACTGTTTTAAACAAAATGCAATTTCCCACACCCAAAGAACACATCATAAGAAAAGTGGAGACCAGAAGGATTCCTAGAATTCAGACCTGATTAAATCCTCTGTGCCACACAAGCATATCTTCATGAAAAATGAATGTTTCTCCTTCAAGAGCATCAGGATCAACTTGTCCAACTTTCATTTGAAGGAAGGACTTGTTTGGGAATGTGATCATGTTCTTGATGTCAAATCCACCTCTCATTTCCCTTTTTCCATTAAAGGACATTGTTTCTCCTGCTGAGTTGTTAAATAAAATGCCTTGCAAAAATAGTGGAGCTGATTCAAAGGGGGAAAGGAAAAATAAGAAAAAATATATATAATGAAGATCAAGAATCAGCTATGGTGGTAATTCAGGTTACAGATGTTTCAGGTTACAGACGCTTCAGGTTACAGACTCCACTAAACCAGAAATAGTTCCTCGGGTTAAGAACTTTACTTCAGGATGAGAACAGAAATCGTGTGGTGGCAGCACGGCGGCAGCGGGAGGCCCCATTAGCTAAAGTGGTACCTCAGGTTAAGAACAGTTTCAGGTTAAGAACGGACCTCCGGAACGAATTAAGTTCTTAACCAGAAGTACCACTGTATTTTCATATAGCATATGGAAAAGTTATAACACAGCAATAGATGGATCTATTCTGTACAGGAAAGGGGGCACTAACAAAATGTTATCTCTTGACGTCTGGCCTTGGAGTAATTGACTCACTTAAATAATATATTGTTTGCAACAGATTACCTGCCAAGGCTGGAGACCTTGAATTTCAAACTTTTTTTCTCCCCCCAGTGCTCTGTGCTTTGATCTGTGTGAATAAATTGCATGCAAAACATGACCCACAACAAAGACAGCATTGTAGATATTGTAGCTGTGGCTAGTCATGTCCATTTCAAACAAGTGCCCGGGAAGACACTCTAACTTCTCCTTCCCTGTACATGTTTCAATATCTTGCATGAGCAGATCTGGAAATGTACAGTCAAATGCTTGCTCCCAGAAGTCCTTGAGAAAACCATCGCCCGTATTCCAGTAAGGTTTTATGATCTGAAGAAATTCCTGGAACTTGAGAAGCTTTTTGGAGTGAATGGTGAAGGAAATGGCACCTTGAAAGAGATCAAGATCCCAAGACTTTTGATAACTCAATAATACAAAATCAATCTGTGTTGTCATGATCCACACCTTTCTAAATGTTGAGCTTTCCTTATTTTCAGGATCTCGTAGAAATATAACACATCTCATCCAGGTCAATGTCAGAGAATCTCCATAGACGATGAATGCATTGGCTTTATCATTTGTGAGACACACATAATAACTTTTGAGTATGTCATAAAGTTTATCCAACATATCGAAATGAGCTACTATTTCCATTCTTTGTGTGAAGGCTGAACAGATCCCATGCTGGTAAAACATGGGCTCCAAGGCCTGCAAGAAATTTTCTCCTCCATCATCATCCGTAACAAAGAGTCCAACCCATGTCCATCCAAAATGCTGAAGCAAGCTGATAATCCCAATATATTGATTAACTTCATTGGGCACCATGCGGTATAAGGAAAGGAAGTGTTCTATATCACTCTCCTTTTGTGGAAATGAGCCATATGCAAGCTAAGGTGGGGGGGGGGGAAAGAGACATTATAAAGATAACTATAAAGAATTACCTTTAGCTAAAGAGAATGCTGGGGTTCACCTTTCGGAAAAGCCCTGAGGTGTTCCTATTGAGTATAATTCCAGAGAAGGTCCCAGAGATGAAAACAAATGTTCTCCTGTACGCATGTGCCGCAGCAAGACTGTTGATAGCACAGAAATGGAAAGAAAAGGAAGTACCATCAATCCAAGAATGGCACATAAAGTTAATAGAATATATAAACTTAGCCAAAATGACAGCGGCAATTAGGAATGTACCAAAACAAAAGACAAGGGAAGAATGGAAACGGGTGGAGGAATACTTTAAGAAAGAAAGAATAGAAATAGAATTAGTGAACTGCTTAGCATGAAAACCTTAGAGGGATGAAATGAACTATATTAGAACTATATTAGAATAAGAGTGTTAACCTATTGGGAAAATTAGAGATGTATAGTTACTATAGTACAGTATTAGCATAAGCACACAGTAGAATAAGGAACGAAGCACGCTCTGTATGAAGTCATTTTTATTTGGTAAGTAGAGGTATGAAGGTAGAAAGGGGAGGGAGAGAGGAGGGGAGGGGGGAGGAGATAGGGGTTAGGGGGAAAAGAAGGAAAAAGAATGTTTGTGTATTATGTAAGTAGAGAGATAGGATGTATGAAGAATGGTAGTAGTGGAATGAGATATGTATGGAATGTTTGTCTGAGAATGTAGATGACGTATGTATGGATTTAAACGATGTGAACTTTCTTTTTATACTCAATAAACTTTATTAAAAAAAAGAAAAGAATTACCTTTAGCATGTGGCTGTTTACTCAAGAAATGTTTGTTGAAACAATTGCTAGTGATCCAGAGAGCTAAGTTGAAGGATGCTTCCATTTGAAATTTAATTTGAGTTGTGGTGATACTTAAGTGTTGAAGAGCTGTGGATTGCATGCTTTAGGTGCTGGGTGTGTGTTTGTGGTGAATGTGTTGTGGATGCCAGGGTACATGCTTGGTGGGACATCTTGAACTACATCCAGGCAGGATCTCTGGGTCTCTTCAAAGAAGGGGGGCACAAGTTGTCATGACTTATCAATGGGGCAATAGAGTGCATGACAGGAGACTTGGCTTTAAATGGACTATTTCCAAGGAAGGGGAACTATCAATATCTAATTCAGAGCTACATTGGCTGAAGGATACATCTCCCTACAGTCATCTGAGTCAGATGATGAGTAACATACAGAACCTCTCTAGCCCTGCAGATGTCTAGTACTGGAAAATAAATTAGGACACCCAGGCTCTCCAAGGAGGCAGAGCTGATGGTCAGCTTTCTAAGTCTTCAGGTCAACCTGGCTCCTTGCAGAGACAACGTCTCTTGCCGTTGATGTGTGTCACAGGGTGTTGAAAGAGTCAAAGGTGCTGCCTGCTGCCTTCTTGACTCAGACTTTCACTGGTGTAGCAATCTCTACTGGTAAGGAGTAATCTTCGTTTCTCATAGACCTTCTAGCTTGTAATGCTTAAGCATCCGTCATATTCATTTTCTGAATCTCAATACCATTTTCAGAATGGTAAGAGAAGAGTGTGATTTGTGGGACAAAAATTCATGTCCCTACTCATAAAACCTACCTGTGGAATTTTGTAGATGCTTATGGTGTCAGCCATACGGAAGGAGGTAACAGAGCTAAGTCCTCCAATTATGGCTATGAGGTTTTTCTGTGAGTCACATTTGTAGTTGGGAGCAAATCTATGCATTTTAAAGAGCAGGTTCAGAGTGTTACGATAGGTCATCCTTGCATCATAATAGCTGTCATAGATGTGGAACCCTAGTGTGACATTGGGCAAGAGGTTGGGATTCTCATTTATCACTTTTACAGCAAATGCCAAGGCCAGGATGTGCTGGTAGAATTTTGTTATCATGCTGCAAATGAGGTTAGTTAAAAATTTCAGAGGAGAATTCTACAATGCAGGAATTAGACAAAGCAAATTGCCATTTCTGTCTCATACTGATATATATTGAACTATAACCTTGTTATCTTTTATGATGTTTCTAAAATAATAAATATCAAACACTTCCGCCTAAATAAAATGTATTACTCATTATGCCATTTCTATATTTCTTTGACAATCTTTTAGTTAGTTGTTTGATCTTTAATATCCAACCCCCCCCCACACACAAAAAGAATACGACATCCAACTCTTTCTCTTTTTACTCAAACTGGCCCTGAAGGTGACTATTCTATTCATCTAACCCAGGAAATCAACAATATTTCATTGAATTAGTTACAGTATACAAGGCAGTTTCTGGTGTTCATTAACAGGATTGCACTATGCATTTGATATAAAAATTGTTTTCAGTGAAATTAGCAAGTTAAACTGAGACAAGCTAGTGATTACTTTAAAAGCAACATTGTTTATTAAGAGAACTAATCAGATCCAACCTACCACAGTGTGATCCTATACATTTCTGCTCAAATGAAAGTGCAGTAACCCCTCCATCCCCCTCTTGCTGGTCCTTGTTGGTGGAATTAAAACAAAGCATACAAAGTCTCCCTCCCTTTCTCCACACTGCTTTTCAAAATAATAATAATAATAATAATTTATTATTTGTACCCCGCCCATCTGGCCGGGTATCCCCAGCCACTCTGGGCGGCTTCCAACAAACACTAAAATACATTAAAATATCACACATTAAAAACTTAATCCCAAAAATGAAGGGGGAGGGAGAGTCTCTTACTGTGGATCATCATCAAAAAGATTATGTGAAGGGTTTTCCTTGAATAAATCTTCAGAGAAGGAATAATAGAACTGAGAAGCAACCCCACCGATTATGAGGCCACCTGACTGGTACCACTCATGTGGAACAGGAAATGTATCAGTGTCAGGGCACCTCATAGCTGCTCTGCACACAACAGGAGGCAGCAGAAAAAGCAAAGTGAATGACCACAGCATCCTTCTAGACAAGCTTTTCTGCAATCCTGGATGCTCTTTGCCTATCAGTACCTGCAGAATGACTTAAGCAAACTAGATTGCATGATTCCTTGTTCTGTCAATAGAGCACAACAAGAGAGATTGGCACACCTTATTTAAAAAATCAAAGCAGTATAAACACATGCTTTGGGTACTAGGTGAGATTTCCAACACTCTGATTTCAAGGCAAACCAATAATCTGACAAAAATACAAAATGAGAGAAAGAAAATTGGGAGCCATGGCTGCCTCTTGATACTACTCCTATCTAATCATGGTACAGATATTCATTATTATAATCCCCTTCATGGCTGTTTATTGACAGCTTTCTTATGCCTCTGGTGTTCTGACAAGGTGGACAAATTATAGTGATTTGGGTAATTGTACGGTGACTTAATAACTTTTAAATTGAGTTCGAAAGTTTCCCACTTGCCCCAGTGTATGAAAAAGGCCACAAGTTTGGTAAGTTAATCACAGTTTACTTAAAAGCTCTTCAAAGGTCAGATACATGTGCTTCAGAAAACAGGCAGTAAAACTTAGTTACAAAGTTGTGAAAGTTCCTCAATTATTGATATAGAAACTTAAGACCAGCTAGTGACAGCCAGATACTAACCAGCTCAAACATTTTCACACATAGAGTTTCTCAGGTAGACTGCAGGGGAACCAAATCTTGATTACATACTTTTTCCCCCAAGGTAAGCTAAGCCTGGCAGAATAGCTTACTCTATGGCAGCAGTGGCGACCCTATGGCACATGTGCCGTACTTTGCACGCAGAGCCCTCACTGCTGGCACACACGCCATTGGCCCATGCCACTGTTTTTTTCTTTTTGTTTTCTATTTGTTCTCCCGCTCCCCCTCCATGCTACAGCTTGCGTCCGCTGTTGAAACCCAGAACTTTTATTTATTTATTTTTTGCCGGTAGCCGGAGATTGTGTTTGGAGATTGGTCTGTTTTTCTGGTTGCTGCGTCAGTGGCTGTTTCTGATTGGGCATAACAGTGTTCATTTTTTAACCCTTATTATGCTGATTTTTTTTTTGTACTTTGGCAGATGATGATGTCGGTGCTGCATGTTAGTTCCAGCAAAGTATCATTGGTCATTTATTTCTGTTCTCTCTCCCCCCACCAAAAAAAAAGGTCAGCAGCATTGGGGCACCCCCCAAAAGAAAGTAACCCCCCCAAGCTCCAAAACTTTGGTAAGCAACTCCCACCTTTTATACCTTGTCAAGCGTGATCCACCCTGGTGAATGAACAGCTGGCTGCTAACAGTGGGCTGCAAGTTAAAAAACCATGCATGTCCCTGAGTAGACAAATTATGCAGCAAAGTATAGCATGGAAATACAAGCAGTAAAACCTTAAAATGTACCCTTTAAAGTAAGTTCCAAAGTTTCCCACTTGTCCCAGTGTATGAAGAAGACCACAAGTTTGGTAAGTTAAAAACTTTACCAAGTAGGAGAACATTTCAATCTCACAGGACACCCTATACAAGATCTCAAAGTAGTTGTCTTATTGCAAAGGAATTTCAGAAATAGACTGGAAAGAGAAGTTGCTGAATTGCAACTCATTACCAAGCTTAAAACCATGGAGAGACCTGGTCTGAACAAAGACATTGGATTCTTATCTCATTATACATGACAAAGCTATTTTTAACCTTCTCACCCCTTGCTTTTTCCTGTAAGACTAATTGCAGTCGTTAACAGTCGTCAACAGGTTTACCACAGCTATCAGCCTATCACCCATTCCCACCACCCTTCTGAGTAATACCCCTCCCACCCTCTCACTAGATATAAGGGTCTGGTGACTTCTGTTTCAGTGTATCTGAAGAAGTGTGCATGCACACAAAGCTCATACCAAGAACAAACTTAGTTGGTCTCTAAGGTGCTACTGGAAGGAATTTTTTTATTTTTTATTTTGTTTTGGTTAAAAACCGTTTACTTAAAAGCTCTTTAAAGGTCAGATACATGTGCTTAAGAAAACAGGCAGTAAAACTTGGTTACAAAGTGGTGAAGGTTCCTCAATTATTGTTATAGAAACTCAAGAGTGGCTGCTCACAGCCACATAGTAACCAGCTCAAACCTTTTCACACATTTCTCAGGTAGACTGAAGGGGAACAAAATCTTGATTACCTAGTTTGTTCCAATTTGAGCTAAGCCCGGAAGAACAGCTTACTCTATGGTATTAAGGCATTAATGCATTAATTCAACTTAATTCATGCACTAAGTAGATTTGAGCATGTTGGTTATATCAGGCTGGTTATCAAACCCAGAGAAAAAGAACGGGACTTGGAGCAGCAATAGAAAAAAAAGCAAAAAGACAGATAGATCATTTTAAACAAATATCAGAAATAATAGACTGAAAAATAATTTTTTTTTAAACCCTTACCTTTCGTATATTTAAAATTTACCAGAATAAAGTAAAACCAAAACAATTATTTAATTATTTATTCGTATAAGTTGCTCCTTGTTGTTCAGTTCAGGCCTCAGAAGAATGATGTAGCATTTAGGGGCAAAGATGCAACATACTAACCCACCCCCAGAGGCCAAGATAGAGAAGATCTCCACAGCCACCATGCCCTTTCCACGTGTGCTCAGGTAGGCTGGAATAAAAGACAGCCAAACACAGCAAAAGAGCAACATGCTGAAGGTAATGAACTTGGCTTCATTAAAACTGTCAGGCAATTTGCGGGCTGCAAATGCGACAATAAAGCTGACAATGGCCAGCAGGCCCATGTAACCCAAGACACAATAAAACATGGTGACAGACCCTTCATTACATTGCACATTGATTTCTTCTGTTAAGGAGTGCATGTCCAGATCAGGGAATGGGGGACATGTCAGCAACCACACAGTACAGATAGTTACTTGAATAAGAGAACAGGGAATCACAACTGAGTAGGCCAGTCTTTTCCCTACCCACTTCCTCATGCTGGACCCTGGCTTGGTGGCCATGAAAGCTAGAACTACAGTGACAGTTTTGGCCAGCACACAAGAAATGGCCATTGAGAAGGTGATGCCAAACGTTGGTTGCCGGAGGAGGCAGGACACTTTGCTGGGTTCACCCAGAAATAACAATGAAGAGAGGAAGGAGAGTAGGAGAGAGACAAGGAGAGAGTAGGTGAGGTCCCGGTTGTTGGCTTTGACTATGGGAGTGTCTCTGTACTTAATGAATGTTCCTAGCACCAAAGCTGTGATGAAGAAGAAAGAAAGGGCAACGGATGCTAAGCTGATCCCTAAAGGTTCTTCATAAGAAAGGAAGGTCATCGTTTTCTCAACGCAGGCAGTTTTGTTCTTGTTTGGATACTGAGCTTTTGGGCATCTGAAACAGTCATTCATATCTGAAAAATAAACAAGGTCAAATTTCAATACTGATTGAACAATATTTTGTCTTCTTCACTGACATGAAATTAAACCTATTGGATCCATGTGTTTTAGTGTTCAGATATAAATGTTTTGATCTCACTGATTCACTTATTACTTTTCTAGCGTGTTTTGCCTCCCATATTACTTCTTTGCTGACATGAAAATCAACCTATTGCTTCCATGTGTTTTAGTGTGCATATATGAGTGGGTTTTTGTTTTTGTTTTAATTTATATTCCACTTTATATATTTAATAAAAATCTCAAAGCGGTTTACAGTATATTAAATCTGGGTTATGTTCCTCTAGCCTCATGAGGGGCCTCTTTAGCAGGACTGCTGAGTCTGGAACATCGTCCCCCAGGCCAGGTGGAAAGCGCTTTGCAGGGAGCGGCCTTCACATTCAGTGTATTTTTAGGCTTATTAAAGTTATTTGTGTGCAAAGTTGATAATGTCTGTGTTGATATCCTTCTAACTGCATTTCTTCTTCACATAAGAACATAAGCACCTGCTACATCAGGCCAATGACTTATCCATTTTTATCATGTTCTCCTTACTCTTTTTTGCAGTAAAATAACCCCCTCAAATGCTACCGTCTAGCCTTGCCATTGTCCTTGTAGGATGAAAAATAGGAGTGCTGCATAACTTACCATCCTGGTTTGAAATTTCCCCTTCTGAACATGGAGCACAACCATAACAGCAAAACTTTTCCCCTTCTTTCTTTTTCTTCTGATTGCCAGGGTGGCAGTGGTCATTACACAGAGAACGGGGAGTCACCTATCCACAGCAGAAAAGCAGTTAAGAAGATCGGAAAAACTGATTGTTTATTTGACTTCTATTAATGAAGTTCACCACTCAGCAAATAAGGTTCAATATAAATAGTTCCCCTATGGATTCCATTACTTGGAATCCCTCTCCAAATCTATGACAAACTTTGCAATCATTTTGCAGCACAAACTCCCCTTTTTACAGTGCCCTACAAACACTGTCTGACTTCCCCAACATGGTGCTATTCTGCTCACCCCAAATCCAATATTGTTCAATTCACTCCAAACCTATGCCAAACTTCTTCATTCATGGATTTTGGGTGACTGGTAGGGCCCCAAGTTTGGTAGGTCAGCCAAACAGTTTGAGGGCTCTCCAAAATGTTAAGTTTATTCTGCAAAATAATTGAAAAACATCTCAGCAGGAATTCCTTTTAGTCCTGCCTGGAGATGCAAGGGATTGAACCTGGGACCTTTTGCAAGCAGTCTTTGTTCTATTACTCAGTTATTGTCTCCATGCAATAGTAAAAGAAGTTACCGAATGGGCGCCTATGCAGTAGTTTAATTTATATACTCCAAAGCTTTGCTTTATATATATGGAAGATATAGTGTAAATCAAACAATTACTTCTGAAAAAATGTAGTCTACCCCCCTCCCTTTGGCATTTCAAAGCAGCATCAATTTTGAATGTGCTAGGGAGGCACATTTTTCCTAGGCCCTATCAGATAGAAACAAGAGTTTTAATTAAAACGGGATTGTCTGACACCCAAAGAAAATGTCATAAGAACAGTGAGGGACAGAAGGATTCCTAGAATTCAGACCTGATTAAATCCTCTGTGCCACACAATCATATATTCATGAAAAATGAATGTTTCTCCTTCAATAGTATCAGGATCAACGCGTCCAACTTTGATTTGAACAAAGGACTTGTTTGGGAATGTAATCAAGTTTGTGATGTCAAATCCACCTCTCATTTCCCTTTTATCATCAAAGGACATTGTTTCTCCTGCTGAGTTGTTAAATAAAATGCCTTGCAGAAAATAGTGGAGCTGGTTCAAAGAGGAAAAGGGAAAAGAAGGAACATACCTGTATATAAAATGCAGACCAAGACTGAACAATGAGCTATTTTCACATAGCTGATAAAAGGTTATGATACAGAAATAGATGGCTAAAATTCTGTACATGCTAAATATACAGGAAAGGGGGGGGCACTAACAAAATCTTGACATCTGGCCTTTGAGTACAGTGGTACCTCTGGTTAAGAACTTAATTCGTTCCGGAGGTCCGTTCTTAACCTGAAACTGTTCTTAACCTGAAGCACCACTTGCTCTAATGGGACCTCCTGCTGCTGCTGCGCCACCACAGCACAATTTCTGTTCATATCCTGAAGCAAAGTTCTTAACCTGAAGCGTTATTTCTGGGTTAGCAGAGTATGTAACTTGAAGCGTATGTAACCCGAGGCACCACTGTAATTGAATCACTAAAATAATATATTGTTTGCAACATGTTACCTGCCAAGGCTGCAGATCTTGAAGTTCAAACCTATTACCTCGAACCATTGCTCTGTGCTTTGATCTGTATGAATAAATAGCATGCAAAGCATGAGCCACAACAAAGACAGCATTGTAAATACTGTAGTTGTGGCCAGTCATGCCCATTTCAAACGGATGCCCAGGAAGACAATCTAACTTCTCCTTCCCTGTACATGTTTCAATATCTTGCATGAGAAGATCTGGAAATGGACAGTCAAATGCTTGCTCCCAGAAGTCCTTGAGAAAACCATCACCTGAATTCCAGTAAGGTTTTATGCTCTGAAGAAATTAATTGAACTTGAAAAGCTCTCTTGAGTGAATGGTGAAGGAAATGGAACCTTAAAAGAGATCAAGATCCCAAGACTTTTGAAAACTCAATAATACGAAATCAATCATTGTTGTCATGATCCACACTTTTCTAAATGTTGAGCTTTCCTTATTTTCAGGATCTCGTAGAAATATAACAGTTCTCAGCCAGCTCAATGTCAGAGAATCTCCATAGAAAATGAATGCATTGGCTTTATCATTTGTGAGACCCACATAATAACTTTGGAGTATGTCACAAAGTTCATCCAACATATCGAGATGATATGTTAACTCCATTCTTTTTGTGAAGGCTGAACAGATCCCATGCTGGTACAGCATGGGCTCCAAGGCCTGCAAGAAATTTTCTCCTCCATCACCATGTGTAACAAAAAGTCCAACCCATGTCCATCCAAAATGCTGAAGCAAGCTGATAATCCCCATATATTGATGAGCTTCATTGGGCACCATGCGGTAAAAGGAAAGCAGGTGATCTATATCACTCTCCTCTTGGGGAAATGAGCCATATGCAAGCTAATGGGGGTGGGGGAACAGACATTATAAAGATAAGTATGAAGAATTACCTGTAGCATGTGGCTGTTTACTCAACAAATGTTTGTTGAAACAATTGCTAGTGATGCAGAGAGCTAAGTTGAAGGATGCTTCCATTAGAAATTTAATTTGAGTTGTGGTGATACTTAAGTATTGAAGAGCTGTGGATTGCATGCTTAAGGTGTGTGTTTGTGGTGGATGTTTTGTGGATGAAGGGGTACATGCATGGTGGGACATCTTGAACTACATCCAGGCAGGATCTCTGGGTCTCTTCAATGAAGGGGGGCACAAGTTCTCATGACCTATCAATGGGGCAATAGAGTGCATGACAGGAGACTTGGCTTTAAATGGACTATTTCCAAGGCAGGGGAACTATCAATATCTAATTCAGAGCTACATTAGCTGAAGTACACATCTTCCTACAGTCATCTGAGTCAGATGATGAGTAACATAAAGAACCTCTCTAGCCCTGCAGATGTCCAATACTGCAAAATAAATTAGGACATCCAGGCTCTCCAAGGAGGCAGGGCCTATGGTCAGCTTTCTAAGTCTTCAGGTCAACCTGGCTTCTTGCATAGACAACGTCTCTTGCAGTTGATGTGTGTGTCAAAGGGTGGTGGTGTTGAAAGAGTCAAATTTGCTGCCTGCTGTCTGCTTGACTCAGACTTTCACTGGTGTAGCAATCTCTACTGGTAAGGAGTAATCTTTGTTTCTGATAGACCTTCTAGCTTGTAATGCTTAAGCATCCGTCATATTCACTTTCTGAATCTCAATACCATTTTCAGAATGGTAAGAGAAGAGTGTGATTTGTGTGTCAAAAATTCATGCCCCTACTCATAAAACCTACCTGTGGAATCTTGTAGAGGCTTATGGTGTCAGCCATACGGAAGGAGGTATCAGAGCTAAGTCCTCCAATTATGGCTATGAGGTTTTTCTGTGAGTCACATTTGTAGTTGGGAGCAAATCTATGCATTTTAAAGAGCAGGTTCAGAGTGTTGCGATATGTAATCCTTGCATCATTATAGCTGTCATAGATGTGGAACCCCAGTGTGACATTGGGCAAGAGGTTGAGATTCTCATTTATCACTTTTAC
>JAWWNI010001724.1:0-73037 GCA_034642065.1 Darevskia nairensis
AATCTTTAATAAAAATTAAGTTTTATAAAACTCTGTAAAGTATAATTACCACAAGATCTAGATCAGGAACAAGAGAGGATCTGCTGCCCCTGTGGATCCTGCCAGCCTGAGGTACACTCACCCAACTTGTGATTCTCAGCAACAGCACAATGGCTTTCAGTTGCAGAGAACATGGCATCATGCTTATCTTCCAAGAATTTATCTAATTCTCTTTCAAAGTTGGTGGCCATCAACCCCATCTTTTGAGAGCGAAGCTGTGCGAAGAACGGATAAATAAGCTCACTGCGTGCTTGGTTTTCTCTCAGCTGTACGCCAAGTGTGTTGCCTGTCAGCTCCCTCCTGACATGTACAGATTATGGGCAGGATTAATATAAGGAGTCCCATCAGTGGAAGCCCTGCTCAAGAATTTCTGCATGTGCAAGAAGACATGTCCCTTTTTCTTACCCCATGCCCCCTGAAATTAGGTCTAGAACAATATACCTGTACATAGTGTATAAAGTACATTTGAAACACATTTTCACAGGTGTTTGTTAAGGGTTGCTGGGATTGTAATTCCATGAGGGATACTACAAAGCCCGAAATTCTTTGAGGGGGGAAATGTGATTTGAATGTGCTTTAAAGGTCCAGTATAGTGTGTATGCAACTAACAAGTAGGTGTAACTGGTGCATATGTTTGTGCAGGAGTATGACTTCCCTTTATGCCACAGCTTTTCAAACTTTTCATAGTGGTGACAGACTTTTAGACATGCATCATTTCATGACCAGTAATTCAGTTTTACTAGCAAGCTGGAGGTAAAACTAACCCCTTTCCAGCCCCAGGAGGAGTGCAGGAAGCGTTTGCTTGACACACTTACACACTGCAGCCGACACACCAATGTGTCATGACACACAGTTTGGAAAGCTCTGCTTATATACCATAAAGAAACAGGGAGAGTCCATATTTTTTTCCAATGGCTGGATGTCTCCAATGTAGCTCTTAATATAACAGAACCCTCTACTCTATACATGTTTTGATGGGGAAGTTAGCTCACATCACATAGGTTTCAGTTCTCATTTGTCAGCCAAGGCTGACACTATCCATTTCAACCCCCCAAATTCAATTAATATCTCACTTCCCTGTAGCTGTAACTGCCAGAAGAAATAAAATCGAGCACACTAAACTTAGGAAAAAGAAAGTTCAAAACACAATAGAACATTGTTACATAAAAGTGTGGTTTTGGGTCATAGGCACCTGGTCTTGAGTTCTCCAGCTCCCACCACATTCCCCATGAAGGGGCGGGCACCCGCAAATTTTTGTGCTGGGGCTGTGCACGCCACGAGGGCTTGTACGCCTGACATCAGCATGCCTGCAGCAAGTGCATCCAATATCAGCACGCCCCGTTGATGTCACACATACACATCAGTGGGTGTATTGACGTCAGGGCGCATGTGCGCATGTGGCATGTGTAGCTCCAGGCACCCACTGACCCAGGGCCAAGTTGGGGGGGTAATTTAACACAAATGCTTCTGCTAGCCAGAGGCTAAATCCAGAACTGTCCATTTTATAGTTTGGGTACACTTTATTGTCTTTCCAAAAATATAAAGAGTTATGGTATACTCCCTCCAGTGAAGTAAAAAATCTGGATGCATTATTGAATGAGAAAATTATAGTGTTTCCTGCAGCAGGAGGAAGGAAAATACTAAGACGAATTCTGGAAATACTTAACCCCTGAAAGTGGGGAGTAAAAATGACATTATATTAAACCATTAAATGTTAATGGGCTTTGTTTCCTATTGCTTTTGTAATCATTTACAATTGTAGAAAGAAATTAATAATTTTCTGATGTAATACATTGTTATATTGTCAGAAGCTAGGACAATAAAAAGACAAGGTTAGGAGTGGAGCAGAACAGTAACCTGTTGCAATGTAGAAATACAGTACATAATAGCTTCCAAGAAGCCCAGCAATCCTTTGCTGTTTCTCTAGTGCAGAGGTGGGCTACGGTACCTTTATTTTGTGGAGGACCACATTCCCCTGGTGGTTGGCAATGGCAGGAGGGGGGGAATAATCTCTGTAGGGCTGCATGCCAATGATGGGTAGAACCAGAGACAAAAGTGTTCTGGATTGACTAATCTGGAATAAAGATTGCTCTGTTCCAATTTTCACCATGGCTATCTCAGAATTCCTGTTCTTATGCAAGTCTACTCAGAAGTAAGCTCAACTGGGCTTCATGAGACAAGCAGCACATGGTATTGATCACAGAATTTTTGCATGATATTGATTGAGGCTCTATTTTATGCAGCTTAAGAACATTATAGGATGCATTATTTATTTATTGAGTAAGCAATTCTCCCACTTTCATGCTGCTTATCAGTTTTGCAGGCCATTATTTAAGGGACTGAGTCCAATCCTATGCACTCTTAAATTGTTTCAGGACTTTTTGGTGTAGGATGTGGGTCATAAATTTAATAAATCGAACCTGAGCTAACACTACTCAGAAGTATATCCCATTTGAATTCAGTGGAACATACTGCCAAGTAATTATGCAGCTTTTCAGTGAAATCCTATGTTTATCTACTCAGTACACCCCAGGGACTTCAATTCAATGGGTCTTACTTCTCCTAGCAATTGGCTCTAGGAGTGCAACCTCAGTCTCTTTCATTTGAAAGGAAATTATCAAGAGAGAGAGCATGAACAGTTCAGAGGCATAACTAACTTACTCACTTCAGGGTGAAATCTTTTCTTTTGCTTTGTTATGTTCATTGTCCTATTTTCATACCCTGTAAGTCTCCCCAGCAGGGATAATGACTGTCAAGGCTCTGTGAGAACAGCATGTTCACACCCACACTATCTAAAATATATGTCTATGGATAACCCTTGTTCCTGTGCCAAGGTCACATCGCTATCCTACCAGTCCAGCAGCAGTCCAGAAAGTGAGAGCCCCTGGCCTCAGAGGAACGAAACAGGATGGAAGTCAGATTAAGAAAGAGAAAAAGACCTTGGCCAAAAAAAAAAGTGGAGGGTAAGAGATGGGGATTCTTCCTTTGTTGCCACCATTTGAAGTACACCAAGCACCACTGATGGGACGCACCTATGAGCCCATTCAGTGTACATACACGCACGCACGCTGCGCACTGTGATGGCATGCCACAGTGCCTCCGCGCTGGTCGAGGGTGACGTGTTGGCAAACCACGTCTTCCGATGAGGCGACGGAGAGACTACCACTGCCCCAAGGAAGACAATGAGGTGTGACAAATGGTGTGAAGGAGAATCAATAGATGACGAGGAGTGCATTGTGTTAAGGGCGAGCACGAGGAAGGTACATGCACAGGAGCATGGTAAACAGGCACGTACCTCGTGGAGGGGTCCTGGGTCAGGTCAGGGAGTGTCTCTACATCCCATAATAGGAATGGAAAAGTTTTGAAAAGTTTCCAGTAACTGATGTCATGTTTATGTTAATACAAGGATGTTTATGCATGAGGTTAAAGACAATAAATAGAGGCGGTCTTGAGTGATCGTGGTCACTCTCGCATTATCCCATTCTGTTGTTTTGGATCCTTTGCATTCATCACTTCCGCATTCCTTATTTTTTGTTTGCCTTGGAGCACAACAGACCTCATAAGAATTAAGGAGCACATTCTAGCTGAGAAAGGAGCCTTTCAAGCTGTTTGATAGTCCAGCCTGATGTAATTCAAGATGGCTTTCTCAGAAGTCCCTCTCTAGAACTGGTTTGCTGGTTGAGTGCTGCAAAAAGTGAATTGACAAAAAAGGAGATTGGGGTGCTCAGTCTAGCACGTCACGAAACAGATACATGCACTGATAATGATCAGTGGCTACTATTACCTGCACTTTCTGCTGGTGCATCCCTTTCCCAACAAGAACATACAGTACTGTAAAAGCAAATCTATTCTTCAAAGGTTGCTATATAAGTGCAGGTGCTTGGGGAATAAAAAGGAACCAGGCAAGATTAACATGCTAGAGTTACGTGTCCAGTGCTGGCTGAGAGACTTTAATCAAGGACAGTTGTGCAGCTCAGGGAGGGCTACAGTTGTATCAGTGCTCCTGCTTTAAATGCAAAATGTAGCTGAGTGGCAGAGCTTGGAATGCATTTCCTGATACAGCAGAGGTCTGAAACGCAGGAGAGCTGCTGTCAGTCAGTGCTGACAACACTGAGGTAGAAGGGCTAAGGATCTGACTCAGTACAAAGCTGTTTATGATGTTTTTAACACTGGCAGCATCCAAAATCCCAATGTTTTCCTCTGGGCACCTGGAGATAGCTTTTCATGCAATGCTCATAACAGAGGCATAGCTACTCTACGGTGGGATGTAGTGCCACAAAGGCATCACAATGTTGCATGCATAGATGAGTATCTGACTTGGGTCTTTTGCAAAAAAAAAAAAAAAGGTAGGCCTTTGTAGCAATAGGAATAGCCTAAAGCGTGCCTGCGTGCGTAAAATTCATCAAAGCAAGAAAAGGCTTCTTTGTCTTTGGCTTCAGAGTGTGAGAAATTAAGCAAGTGCCTAAGAGCCTTTGTAAGGAATGAAAGCAACAACCCTGCTTCAGAAGGGATCTCAATTGCTTTTCCTTTCTGATTCTCTCCGGGAGGCTCATATTAGTGGGAAGGAAAGGCTCAGGGGGTGGACGGCAGCCTTTTCAACAAGCCTGTGTGGGATGCAAATGCTTCACAATCCCATCCTTTCAACCCACGTGACCCGGCTCTTTAATGCCAAATATTTTCTTAATAGCATAATTGTCAAGGCCCTTCCCGCGTGCTGCCCACTGCTCTGCACTTGGCTTGCTGCACCTGGGTAGGGAATTTCACACTCACAGCGATAGGGGGAGAGGAGGGATAGCTGGGAAACTGAGCTGATGTGAAGTGCTAGAACAGTCCTATTGCACACCCCATGATTGGCCAGCTCTCACAAGAAACCATGAGGTTATCCAACCTCAGTCTGACCTCAGTCACTGAGCTCATCCACTTCTCTGTGTTATTCCGACTTGAGTTGACATATACTCAAGCTTGTGGAAATGTGGCTGAAGTTGGTTCCTAGATCCTTATTTAACACGGAGCTATGTGCATGAGCAGTCCAAATGAAGAACTGATGTTTATATGCCCCTTCATCCTCAAAATAAACTTTGGTCTCCCTTGTATGATGCATCTAGGGTACATCTCAAAAGGAACAGTTTCTCAGTAGCAGAGATCTATGACTGGCACTCTAAATTATCACCCTAACTATCAGCTCTAAAGAGTTGATAATTTCGGGGATAACTAACTGGAAACTAGTAATCAGATTTGTTGCTTTCATGATACAGTATGCTCAGGAAAGTCTTCATCCGAGGGCCGGCCAAATTCAGATTAGTTTAGCTTCAGATGGGAACAGATCAGTTGGCATTACCTGAGCAAAGTTAACTGATTACCGTAAGTAGTTGGAGAAAGTACCTGCAAAGCATTAAAGTAGGGTATCCATGCAATCCTACACATGTTTACTTGGAAGAAAGACCCACTGTTCAATGGGTCTTACTCCTAGATAGGTATGCATGGGATAGCAGCACTAATACATTGCCAAGTTGTACCAATTAATGTCCAAAACTCTTTGTCCATAATTGTAGGATTGCTGCCCATATACAATATGACACGTATGACCCATGACACTCTTTGGTGCCACATATACACTGCACCTATTTATTCCATAGTCATCCAGAATAGTATGTCAATCCACTTCTATCACTTCCTTCCCCTCCCCCACAGTCTAAATGGGTACACGAGGGTGGGGAGGAACTAGCCCACTCCTTTACCACTTCTGATTGTGGGTAACTAATCCATGGAAGGTCATATTGAGTGGGGGAGAGAACACAGAAGCTCTGGATTCCATCTGTAACCATGAGGCATTTCTTCCTCAGAACTGGGGCAAGAACCCAAGGGTTCCTACATCACACACACCTCGGCTATAATGTAGTAGGTGGTGCTTCTTCTGAAGAGCATAGGAACTGCTTTATGCTGAACAGGCTTTATGTCAGGGTTGGGAACCTTTTTTGGCCTGGCAGACCAGATCCTTCTCTGTCCTCACCTCCCTGGGCCAAATCTAACAAGTGGGTGGGGAAAACCACCTGTCAATCACCTGACACCAAATTATTGACAGGTAGGTTCTCCCACTCACCTGTCAAAGCTCATTGTGCAGCTCTTCCTAAGTGCCCAATAGCCACATGGATGCTGGGTGCCTGGGAACCGCAGTGCAAGGGGTTTTGCTGGCCGTGCGTTTGGTGTTTACCAAACAGGGTTGGTAAAGTTGTTTTTTCCAGTGATCAGCTGCACAGTCAATCCAGCTGTGCCTCTTTCTGTCCCACAAGATGTCAGGTATGGGGAGGAAGAGCATGGTTTGGCAAAAAAAACAACAACACAAAGGCCTCACTCACATGCCAAATTGGGATCTGTACCAGGGCCAACTCTGGCCCACAGATCAGATGTTCCCATCGCTGGTCTATATTAACCAGGATGGCGATGGCGATGATGATTTATTTAATTTATATACCGCCCTATACCTGGAGGCCTCAGGGCAGTTCACAGGATTTCAGGAAGGAGCTTTTTCCAGCCCTAACTAGATTTGCTTGCTAGCTATTGAGCCCGGGACCTTCTGCATGCAAAGCAGGCGCTCTGCCACTTAGTAGCTCGGGGGACGGACCGCTCTGCTGGCACCTTCTGGGGGCAGCACCATGCAGCTCCACCTCCAGGTCAAGCTTGACCGGGGGTGGAGAGAGGAGGTAAAGGTAAAGGGACCCCTGACCATTAGGTCCAGTCGCGACCGACTCTGGGGTTGCAGCGCTCATCTCGCATTAATGGCCAAGGGAGCCTCCAGGTCATGTGGCCAGCATGACAAAGCCACTTCTGGCCAACCAAAGCAGCACACGGAAACGCCGTTTATCTTCCCGCTGCAGCGGTACCTATTTATCTACTGTACTTGCACTTTGACATGCTTTCGAACTGCTAGGTGGGCAGGAGCAGGGACTGAGCAACCGTGGCGGGGATTCCAACCGCCGACCTTCTGATCGGCAAGCCCTAGGCTCTGTGGTTTAACCCATAGCGCCACCCGCGTCCCTGGAGAGAGGAGAGTGGGCAGCAAATTCGCCGTCCCTCTCATCGGCTTTCGTGGTGGAGCCACGCGAGGATGCTGCCAAGGCAACTTTCTCGCGGCTCGACTCCGGGTCAGGCGTGAGTCGTGACCAGGGGGCGCAGGGGGCTCCCTCCGCGCCTCGCCCGGGCAGCGGTATCATACGCTCCGCCGCTGAAGGGATTCCAGAGTCGCGCTCAAAGCCTGCCTCCCTGCCAGCTAAAATAAATACCGTAGTAGATGATGAGCCTTCAGGAGCAGGGGGGGGCTAAAAATCTATCCTTTCTGCTGCTACTGCAACTCCCCCAAACCTCCAGAAATCGGGGGGGAATCTGCAGGCCGCCGGCTGTTATTACTTGCTTGCTCCCCATTTTAGAGTATGGGGAGTGGTATAGACCGCAATCCTGCTCCTCCAAATGTCCGCGCCTCGGGGCTCTTTTCTTGAGCATGGGCGTGGGGGGCTTGGAAGGAAGAAGGGTCTCTTTTGCTCTCCCTCCCTCCCTCCCTGCTTCCCCGCCCGCTCCGCCCCGTGCCAACTTCCCTGCAGCGCCAGGAGGGGCGGCAAGAGGCCGGGCGTGGGCGCGCTCATTTCTGCAAGCCCAGCGAGCAAAACGCGTCGCGCGCCACTGGCCGCGTGGGAGGCAGGATGTGCGTCAGTCCCGCGCGGGGGAGGCCAACACGTGGAAGCAAGTCCGACCACAGCGCTGGTGTGGCCAGGAGGGCGTGGGGGGAGGGAAGCGAGGGCGAGAAACAGGATTGATCGACTTCCTTTTTTAATGCCCCAAACTTATCACTCGCTGGTGAGAGTGGCCCATCGGAGGCGATATAATGGGAAATCCAGACCACCACCCCCCAATGGCGAATTGTTGAGTTTTTTGTTTGTTCGTTTAAAAAAAAATTGCACTGGAATTGGAGAATTCCTCTCCCTAATATGATTACCCTCCTGTATCGCGGTTGGAAGGCGCAGATCGAGAAACGTCGTGCCGATGGAAGGCTGATTGTAGCTTACAACAACCCTGTAGCCGAACGAGGAGGCTTTTTATCATAACTGTCTTGCTCAATTAGACCTTGAACCTCAATTTAATGTTCTCTTAAATTAAAGCTGAGTTTCTGCAGTCTCATTTAATTATGGGACTCTTCAATTTACCACAACATTTTCCAACCTCCATGTACAGCTGTTCGCTGATCATCTACAAGTTGAAAGAAAAAGGTTAACCGGGGAGCTAAAATTAATTCAGGACAGTACTTTTAGAAATGCTGCAACTGCCAAGCGTTACTTACTCAATGATATTAAAAAGAAACAGGCTGACCCAGGGTTATTGTGCTCATGCTGTCTGTGCTTGCGCACACATCTGCCTTGGGGTGGGGAGGTGCTAGTCATTACAACCCCAACCTGTATTCCGCAGCAAAGTGCACCCCACACCACTAAAGGGCGCTTTCTCCGCTGCCGCTTTTCAAACAGAAACAGTGGCAACAGCAGGCTGTCCTTTAGGTGCTACTGTAGTGGCAAGTCAAACCCCATAGAATAAATACAGCCAGCAAGGTGCAGTTGTCAGAGTGACGGTCTTGGACCAGGAAGACCAGGGTTCAAATCCCTACTCCACTCTCAAGCTCACAGGCTGGATCTAGACATGTCAAAGAAGCGATCCGGTTAAACGCCTTGTAAACTCATGCAGGGAAACCTGAAAGGGAAAGACTGGACTCCACAGCGCCAACTGGTGTCACAGTGTTATATTGCATATGCAGCACATATAAAACGCTTTTTCTTTACCAAGCTGAGTCCACAGTCTCGGGATATAAACCTACAAAACAAATAAGCAGCTACCTTCCAGAGTCTTGTTTCCACCCAGAACATGGCCAACTGCAAAGCTTTGGTACCTGGCTGAGTCACTGATTCATAATGATGCCACTTAGGTTGTTGAACTGGCATTGTTGCATGCCACCCCAGTCTCTGAGCAGTGTAAGATTCCAGGGGTTCAAGGCACGTTTACCCAGGGCCTGTGTTTCCTTTTGGAAATGAGGCA
Organism: Darevskia nairensis; assembly: GCA_034642065.1. Lineage (NCBI taxonomy): Eukaryota > Metazoa > Chordata > Lepidosauria > Squamata > Lacertidae > Darevskia > Darevskia nairensis. Next base: position 9,112 of record JAWWNI010001724.1, read on the forward strand.
CCACAGAGTCTGTGGTGTCTTTACGATATATGATTTATATAATACGCATATTATACAACCTGAGCCTACAATGGAGGGGCTCACAGCATTCACACGCCAAGAGGGTCCTGCTTCTCCCACAGCTGCAGCCCTGGATTCAGGCAGACATCAGCCATGGCTCTGACCCTCTCTCTAGTTTGCTGTGTTTTACTGACTGCTGCATTTACCAGACTGCAACCGTCTACTCCTATCTCCCATCATGGCTAATGTTGAAAACCCAATCTTAAACACTACTCTACTTCAAACTCTGACCTTGGTCTTTCTAACTAACTCAGAGCTGGAGGAGAGTCACTTCTCCATTACTTTCCCTTAGTTCTTGGTTCATCTCCCAGGTGATTAACCTCATGAGGAAACTGGTGTGGCTCATATTTTACCACAAACTGAATCCAGGAATTCATTGTCCAGCACTCAGTTTAATAACAAGCATTGATTAAATTCTAAACCTTACTGGGTCCAGGAATTTAGGGGAGTCTGGAACCCCCTGAACTCATATTGGTATGTTAACTCAAATGCAGGTCCTCCAATGTCCTAGGGACGTGTGCATAGAATTGCAACCCAAATCCTGTTTTCCCCCAAACACCTGCTTGTATGAATAAGGCTTGCAGTTCTGACATGCAGCCTAGCTCTGTAACATTATTCACAACTGGTTCAAGAAATGAAGCTGGTGTTAGTTCAGCCCTGGCTTGTGTTTGAGGAGCCCTGGTGGCAGATGGGGATTCAGAACCCCTGCAGAGGTTGTGGGACTCAAAGATGGGATAGCTTGTGGGCCAGCTTGAGGAGCATTAGCACTTTGAATCTGCCCCCACCTGGGTAGATGCTGTCACCATGCCCGTGGGAGGTTGCACAGTAGGAACCATATGTTACTGCTCAGGCCTCTCTGAATAGAAACCTTTTCTCAGCAGCTAAAGCTGGTCAGGAGGATCCGGCCTCCACAAAGGCAGCTCCCTGCCTACGCCTTCCTTTGCATGCAGGGAATAGCTCTGTCTTCCCTGGGCCTCTGTTGCTTAGAAGCTGGGATGTTTCTCTGGGCCTGGACACTGCTGAAGGAAGGCAGAAGGGGAGGGGTCCCCAAATGTAGTGAAAGGGTGGCACAAAAACTTGCTGAACTTCCATTGCTACAAAACCCACAATGGACATTTCCTGTGCTGCAAAGAAGATGCAAAAATAAACCCACAATCAATTCCCAGCTGCATGGGGAAAATATAAATTTAGCTTTGGATGGAGGTGGGAGTCAGAGCTGAGAGGCCAAAGCATGAGGGAGCTTATAGCTGGGGTGGCAGAATAGGGGAGGGGTGGCACAGCATTGGCCTTGCATGCAGGAGGTCCTTGGTTAAGCTCCAGGTAAGGCTGGGAGAGACCCCTGTCTAAAATCTTGGAGAAGCTACTGCTAGTCAACTTGCTGAGTTAGATGGACCAACAAACATATCACACAGAAGACAGCTTCCTATGTCCCTATAATACTGTTGGTGGGGTATTTTATTCTGATAATCCTTTAGATGAAAGTTTTGGGTCTTCAAGTTGTTTCTCTCCTTTTGATTCTTGGGGTCATCTCTATTGCCAGGTTCTCCCCAGAACCTCTGTACATGCTCCCCCAATTCAACTGAGCTATATTTACACAAATGCACATTCTTTTCATGCCATGTGGAACAGGCTGAGATGTTGAAGTGAAAGGGCAGGATTTGGCAACTGGCCAAATCCCACCCACATATGGCTATACTTTAGGTACAGCATTCCTCTTTTTGGTGTGAGTACATCTGCAGTGTAAAGGTGCAGTCTGCAGGAATGGGGGCCTATTAAAGTGGCATTTATGCACTAAATGCATGTGGATATACAACCCATCCCTCTATGTTCTATGGACCTTTCCTCTCATTTACTGAACCCAATACATTGACTACTTATAGCCCCTTTTTCTACACCCCCTCCATCCTAGCCCACAAACCTCCAGCAGTTCCCCATAGGTTTTCAAGTCTGTAATCAGAAACTCTCCTTACCTGTAGTGAAGATGCTTGCTTTGCTCATTTAATTTCCATTTAGTATTTGAAACCCACTTTGCCCTGTGAAATGAAGCCTTATGTAGGTCCAAGTGTACAAGATCAAAAACAAAACAAAATAAAAAAATTCCTTCCAGTAGCACCTTAGAGACCAACTAAGTTTGTTCTTGGTATGAGCTTTCGTGTGCATGCACACTTCTTCAGATACCTGAAAAAACAATTCAGGTACCTTTTCTATTGGATTGGATTTACTACAAGCTGAGTAGCAAGTTTCAGAATGGCTCAGAAAGAAAACTCGCCAGAGTGATTGCTGAAGGTCTGCACCTTGCAAGTGGAGAATGCATATGTGCTATTCTATGGGGCAAAATATGGTACCGTATTTTGAAGTGTACATCTTTGCAAGACTCTGAAGCTAGTCATCTGTCAATCCATGGAATCTCCAGGTAAAATGAAAGGCTTCAGTCAAAGACTCTTAAAGAGCTGTTGCCAGTCAGATTAGATAACACTGTGCTAGATGGACAAAAAGCCTATTCCTAATGGGCTAGCTATCCAATGTCTAATAATAACTAGATATTAATTATTAGATTCTGGTATCAAAGTCTCCACTGCAAATTTTCAGTGGAGTCCTCCCCACTCCCCCAGTGTAATTCTTTTGTCACGATCAGGTCATTAAAAAAAACAACAACTTTTAAGGCATTCAATTTTGCTTTTAAAAAGGAAATCCAAAAAAATTTGGAATGAAAGAATATCCATTAAGCTTCTTTCCAGTAGAGTGGAAATCTGAATGTATTCAACTACTATGGGCATAGCCAGAGTTTTTGTTGGGGGGCAGAAACAACGTGATTGGTCAGTTAGTTAAGTATTTCTATTGTTTTACTTGATGGGGGGGCACCTGCCCTCCCTTGTCCATGTATTCAACTACAATGACACCACCATAGGGAGGCATTTTTAAACAAGAGGAGCATGTATCTCAAAGCTATTCCCTTCCCATTTCAGTTACCAAGTCCTGGCTCTGGCCACTAAAATATTTGTAAAATCATCCAGCAGGATTTTGACAACGAATAATTTTATAATACACATCTAAATTCCCCCCCCCCCCGCCCACGCCGCCTCGGCACCCTTCAGTTAACCTTGGAAGCTTGTCACCCATGGTTTACAAGATAACAGGCACACTTCAGCCACAGACGTCCAGTTCACACAATAGCGGGCAGCACGCCCACCTCACTAGCGCAGGGGCCCCTTCCGCACTGACATGCACGTCACTCGCTCTTCCAAACACAACATTGCACACGTGAAACCCAAGCACTCACGCAAACGAAAAGCCGTGCGCACCTGGCACGAAGGGCGGACGGGTGCAGGATACTGACCACGCACACCCCACCCACGAAACCCCGACCAGGCACTTATTCCTTTCTCTTTTGCCAGGTACTCCAAAGTCCTGCACACTAATTTCTCCCAGGCGGGGCGTAACCCACAAAGCCCAGAAAAGAGAGCCGGGGCAAAGCTGCCTCATCGCCACCCACAGCCAGCAGCAGCAGCAGCAGGAGCCGCCGGATCCTTGCAAGGCGTCCCGAAAAACACCTCGGGAGGCGCGCGGAGGAGGCCGGGGGACAGGACAGCCATGGGGAGAGAGGAGGAGTGGGGCCAAGCAGGAGCCCTGCGCGCTCGGCCCCTTCCAGGCCTGCACGGGGGCGGGAGGAGGCGGCGTCTTCCTTCGCCACTGCCGCTTTTCTGGTCCGAGGCAAGAGCTGCCTGCCGCCCCCGACGCCTCCCACGCGCGCCAGCAGCTCGGAGCCGCCGCCGCCGCCGCCGCCGCCGCGGCTCCATTGTAAATCCGGCGGCGTGGGAGGCGATTCCGCGCCAGAGGCTCAGCGCCGAGGCGCGCAGAGCGAGGCGAGGAGGAGGAGGAGGAGGAAGGAGGAGGAGAAGGGGGCAGGAGGAGGAGGAGGGGGAAGGGGACCGAGGCGCTCCCAGGGACGGACGCGCGGACGGACGCAGAGAGCCATCTCGGCGGACAGGCGCCATCCGACGCCCGGCGCGCACTCGCCTCTCGCCCAGAAGCAGAGGAAGGCACCGCCGCCAGCGAGGCTACGAAGGCCCCGGCGTCCATGCCCCACGATCACGCCCCCCGGGACGCCTGCGAAGGAATCCAGCAGCCCTTCGAGGTCGCGGCGAGGACGGAGCGGGTGCAAAAGTAAGCGGGGAGCGGAGGGGGGAGACATCGGGAGCAAGCTGCCCCGAGGCCGCGGGCGCCCCCCCAGGGTTGCATGGGGCGCGGGGCGGGGGGCGGGGGGGGTGAGGGTCGTCTCGCTCCGCTCTCGTCTCTCCCCCAAAACTCCGCTCCCGCATTTATTCAGCGAATTGCCTGCTTAGGAGGCAGTGTATTGAACGGACCGGGGGCGCGGGAGAGAGAGAAGAGGTGCTGGGGGGACTCGAGGCTTTCACCTCCTGACATGAGCCGCTAGGGCTCCGAACGGAGAGATGCGCGGCCCTGTGCTTGTTCCGTGGATTCTGCACAAGCTCAGAGACACTTCTGCCTGCAATTTTCCTGCCCCTGTTCGCGGGCTAAGTATTGCCGTTCGCGTCCATCAGAAAGGATCTTCCCCAGCACACCCGCCCTCAAATCTCTTACGTAGTTCAAATTATGCCTAGGGGTATTTGTAGGTTGTGTTGTACCATCCTGAATGCACCTAACCAGGGTTTGGACTATGAGTATCTGGGGAGTGGCAGGCAGGGCGAATCGTGGAGCCAAATGGGGAAAGTGTCTCCTAGGCTCTTCAAAAAGGACTTTGAAGCCTTCCTGGTCAGCTGGAGAGAGCAGGACGTCCCCATAAACTCCCAGTCCGAAATCCTCCTTCCAGAAGAGTATTGGCAGGAAGCATGATGTGGGAGGAGGGCAATGAAGTTTTGAGCTAGCAATGGCTTCCCCCACCCTGCCTGCAAGCTTCATTGCCCCCCCCCCCAATCACTCACATTTCCACATTCCAGCACTTCCCTGTAGGGAAAGGACACACATAAAAGTGCCCCAATGCCTTTCATTTTGACCAAGACGGGACAAGGCGGGTGTCTGCGGAGTGTGGGTGGGTGTGTTTTAGGGGAGACAAAGAGCATGTGTTTGTGTGTGGCCTGTTTCTAGTTTGCAGAGAAGATCCAAGTAATGTGAGTTTGTTTGAAATGTCCTTGGTTTTAGTGCAGACACAAGGTCCCATTGCAGCTATTGGTAGTGCATCAGTGGTGTGTGTGTGTGTGTGAGCGTGAGCTATAGGTGCATTTTGTACCTTCATTTCGAGCAATTCAGGGCAGGGACAGAGGACTCTCCTTGCATGCCATGGTCTGAGTGCAAAGTGTGTAAAGGGGTAAAGTAGATGCACTTTGCTGCCTGGGGTGAAGGACAAGACAACACCCCCACCACCCATTTCCCATTCCATGCCAATTTTGAACAGGCTCATGGTTGAATCTTCCTTCCACACCAGGCTTTGCCCCTGCGATTGAGGGGGCTGCGGCTGCATGACACCGCCATGCTGTGCATGCATGAGCTTGGAGGGCGGCCCCTTAATTGAAATTTTTTTTGGGGGGGTTGGCTCCCACCTGTTCCACACTGCAATGGGACAGCATTCCTCGCAGCTCCTGAGGGCAACAGGCTAGTGTAAGGGGCATTGGACAGGCCGCATGGCACACCTAGCATTGCCACCCAGTGTTTCAGCTGCAACTCCCTGCTCACCAGCACCTGCTCCCTGAGGCATGTGCCCACAAGCTTGTCTGGCCCTCAAGCTTAGGACTGTCTACACAGACTAGTCGTGGTTCTCTGGAGTTTTAGGCAGGGGGTATGCCCAGCCCCAGCTGGAGAGGCCAGGAATTGAACCTGGGACATTCTGCACACCTAGCAGATGCTCTACCAGTGAGCTGCGACGCCTCCCCAGTTTCAGCGTGCATTTCGTGTAGATCTCACTGAATAGGCTCAATGACAGTGCAGAGGAAAAAGTGACGTGGGGGGGGGCGAGTTCTTTGATGGGAAGATGGCTGTGTGTTACTGTTGGAGGTGGTTGTGTAGGATGTGGGTACGCAAGATGACACTCACTTATTCCAGGCAAATTCATCCAGAGAAAATGCCACACTCTGGCCTCGGGCTCACAATCACTAATGATCCGAATCACAGTCGTAATGTTTTACAGGGTGGCAAGGAGGTGGGAGGTAAACCTCTGGAGTGGGGGGGGGGAAGGGAGGTCTCTTCCATCCCCTTTATAGAATGACAGAATTGTAGAGTTTGAAGGGATCCTGAGGGTCATCCAGTCCAATCCTCTGCAATGCAGGAATCTCAACTAAAGTATCCCTGACAGATGCCCAGATGCCCTCTTCTTTAAAACCTCCAAGGATGGAGAGTCCACCATCTCCGGAGGGAGTCTGCTAACAGCACTTAGCATCAGAAAGTTATTCGTGATGTTTAGTCAGAATTTTCTTTCTTGAAACTTGAATCTATTGGTTCAGGTCCTACCCTCCAGAGAAAGAGAAAACAAGCTTGCTCCCTCTTCCATGTGACAGCCCTTGAGATATTGGAAGACAGCTTTCCTATCTCCTCTCAGCCTCCTCTTTTCCAGGCTAAACATACTCACCTCCCTCAACCGTTCCTCATAAGGCTCGGTTTCCAGGCCTTTGATCATCTCGGTCGCCCTCCTCTGCGCAAGTTCCTTGCTTAGGACCAGTTCACACAGATAAGTGGTGCTTGTTTCCTCTGCACAATCATCTTCTGTGGTATGTTAACCACATGGAGAGACTTCAGTGTGAATTAATAGCTTACATGGGGACAGTGTAATCAAGGGAAAAGCAGCAGCTGCCTCTGTGTTAGCAGGGGCAGATATACGCAAGTACATAACCATTCACTTGCAGAAAAAAGCATCCCCCCTTTTAGGGGTGAATCAGGCCTCGAACCAAACGGATTGTGGGTACAGATTAAATTATCCATGTTGGTAGAGCACAAGACCCTTAATCTCAGGGTCGTAGGTTTGAGCCCCATGTTGGGCAAAAGATTTCTGCAATGCAAAGGGGTTGGACTAGATGACCCTCTTGGTCCCTTCCAATTCTACAGTTTTATGATTCTATAATTCCAAACCCGGTTGTGGGGTAATAAGCCCCAGCACTTGCTCTCCATTTGCCCACCAATCCTCTGCCTGCTTTGATCAACCATGGGGGGCAAGACAAGAGGGTATGGCTTCATCTCTCTGTTTCACCCACCCTTTCTGTCCCTGCTGCAGGCCTCTGGCTATGGCCCTGTCCCTGCCTCGTACCCTGGGCGAACTCCAGCTGTATCGTGTTCTGCAGAGAGCCAACCTCCTCTCCTACTATGAGACCTTCATCCAGCAGGGCGGCGACGATGTGCAGCAGCTGTGTGAGGCAGGCGAGGAGGAGTTCCTGGAGATCATGGCCCTGGTTGGCATGGCAACCAAACCGCTCCATGTCCGGCGCCTGCAGAAGGCCTTGCGGGAGTGGGCCACCAACCCAGGGCTCTTCAACCAGCCAGTGCCTTCCATACCTGTGAGCAGCATCCCGCTGTTCAAGATCTCTGAGTCTGGGGGCCGCAAGTCCCTGACCAACGGGCACACCAGCCCAGGAGAGACCCTCAGCAAAGCCAGCGCGACCTCCCCTGCCAAGAGCCCCTCGGATCCAAGAGAGAAGCTGTCCCCCTTGCCGGCAATTCAGTGGGGCAATCCAGAATCGGAAGAGGAAGGGGGGGCCTCCTCGCCCAGTGAGCACCCCTCATCTGCAGAGCATCTGGATCCAGAGCTGGCGCAGGCCGTGTCGGAGGGTGTGGACCGACTGCTGCGCAGCTGCCCCCGTGGCGGCGAGACCGAGCTGAGGACCCTCATGAAGCTGAACAAGAAACTGGCCAAAGCAGTGGGGCACATCTTCCGGATGGACAGCGGGGACCCTCGCAAAGAGGAAGAGATCCGGCGCCACAGCGCCATCTACGGACGAGGCGAGACCCGGCGATGCGAGGGCAAGCAGCTCACGCTTCATGAGGTGAGCCAAGGAGGCTGGGTGGGGAGGCAGGATTGCTTCCCATCAGCCCCTGTTCTGTACCGACTGGGGGATTCCTCCAGGCCCAAACAGAGGTGGCTCAGATGCAGAGTTTGCAGTGGAGCAGCCGCATGCGATCCACATGGGGATAAGACCTTGTGGCAAGGGGAGTGCATGTCTGCTAGTTTGTATTGTTTGTTTTAAAATGGGGTTGGGCGCTCCAACTCTAAAGGGAGCTAGATTAGCTTAGAGCCAGGCTTCCTTTTCCATGAACAAAAGGAGCTTTGATCCGGCAGACACTGCCAGTGGTGGAAGGGTTGTGGGAAGGAATCTCTCCCAGTCCCCTGCAGCTTCCAGGGCAGGTTTTCAGGAGGCTGAAATTGCTTCCTCCACCTTTCCACCCATTGGGAGTATTGCATGAACAGAGTTCTGCCTGGTGATCTGTATATCAAAGGCATTTTTTATTAAAGAAACTGGTAATGAAATATTGATTCTGGATTGTTACAGAAGAGGGGAGTTAGACTTGCTGTTGTTCTTTGTCCCCCCCTTCACCCCTCCAGCGCCCCTCCAGTCTTCCCCACAGCTTTGTTACAATGGGGAGCTTTCCTTTAAAAGAGACCTCAAACTGGCAAGCGATTGTGTGGCGTGTGTGCCTGGCAGTCATCACCAATGATGCCCAGTGGCAGGGGCGTCTTACCCATAGAGGCTAGTGGTGCGGGGCACCAGGGCGCCAAGTTCTGGAGGGCGCCAGGGAAGAGGCGGAGGCTGGATGCGGCGCCTCCCAGCATCAGCTCGCTGCCCTCGCCCGCCTCCGCCATGCCGCGCCAAAGCAGTGCAGCGCCCGGAGCCTCCGTCTGCCGTGGCCACCGTGGCATGAAGCTGCCAGCTGAGCCAGGAGGCGCCGCGTCCAGCCTCCGCCTCTTCCCCACTGGAGGAGCTGTCGTCTAACCGCTGCCTGCCTCCTCCAGCCCAGCCGGCAGCGCTGTACTCCCTAAAAAGAATCTCTGGGAAACAGGGGGGGGCGCGCCGGAGGCAGCTTTGCACCACGGCGCCGGATATGCTTAAGACGGCCCTGCCCAGTGGTAAGTCATGCGCTGCTCTCCAGATGCCAGTGATTGTCTGCTCTTTGCTCATGAGTTCCCCAAGAACCACAGGGGTAGACAACATGGTGCTCTGTAGGTGTTTTTGTACTCCAGGTCCCACCCTCCGTGCTCGTGGGCTGTGCTGGGTAGGGCCGATGGGAGCTGGAGTCCAACACCATCCAACATTGCCTCCCCTGCAGACTCAGTATCCTTATAGCTTCCCTGCCTGCAGCTTCCCCAGAGACTCACTCTGCCCTCTCCATCCTCCCAGCTCACCATCAACGAGGCTGCTGCCCAGTTCTGCCTGAGGGACAATTCCCTGCTGCTGCGAAGGGTGGAACTCTTCTCCCTCTCACGCCAGGTGGCCCGGGAGAGCAGCTACCTGTCCTCACTTAAGGGATCCAGGTGAGAACCAAACCCTCTCATTCTTGCTAGTGGTAGAGCCTGGGGTGGGGGGTTACCTGAAAGTGAGTCTGTGGCCTCCTGCTGTAATGCTACTGTGGGTCAGGGGCGCCAGCTCCTGGGGACTGAGCCCCCCTCCCATATCCCAAAAGGCGGAGGTGAACTGCAGAGCCATGCACAGCGCAGCTCCAGTGGCTGGCTCTTCCGCCTCATCTTCCTGCTGTGAAGCAGCCTTCTGCTGGTGGCAGCGCCAAGAGGAGGCGGATCAGGAGCCGCCAGCCATTGAAGTGACGTTGCCCCCCCCCCGCATTGCCCTCACAAGCTGGTGCCTCTGCTGTGAGGTGGGGTGGGGTGGGGAGATGGTTCAGCAAGCAGCATAAAGACTCTGTTTGATAGGGTGGAGAGCCTTTGCTTCTATTTGAATCCTCCCCATCTGTCCTTCCAGACAGGCAAGAAGGGAGGAGTCAGTGCCTACTTTCTTTAAAAGTAAATACAACCAGAACTCTTGTTTATCTGGAAACACAGATTTCTGATCTAGAAGCCCTGTCCCCTAATTCCTGAGAGGTGAGGATTCTTTGCCATTGCTCAGTGACAGAAGAAAGATTTTAATTCTTATTTTCCCTGATCTTTTTGGGCCCGAACATCACAGAGACTTGGACTGAGCTTTGCTGGGTCCTGTAACAAAGTGAGCTCTGCCGAGGGATGTCCACCTGTGCTATTTATCTCACCCACTGGCAGGGCCTTTTCTGCAGTGACACCCCGATTGTGAAATACCCTGACTAGTGGTGTCAACATTAGAATATTTTCAGTGCCAGATTAAGACTTCCTTGTTTGCCCAGATAGAGCAGTGCCTAGTGTGGGGGGGGGCGCAGGTGGGGCTCCAATGCTCTCCCAGCTTCCCGAAACTTTAACCCATCCTCCTCTTGGCAGGTGGTAGTGATTGAGTATCAAATCAAATTTTTATTACGGTCATAGACCAGCATTTAAAATCTGAAAAGTGCTTTACAAAGCTAAAGGAGATTAAAACACAGAATGAATATAGCAGTCTAAAAATTTAAAAGGGGCTAAAAATATCCAAGAGGAGAGTCCAGCTTGCATTTTCCCAGCTTCTGCTCGAGGTCTTCATTCCATTCCTGAGCAGAAGAGCTGCTGCCCACAGCCCAACACCAGGTTCAATACTCTGGGGAGGTCAGGGACTGAATGAGAGATCTTCTACATACAAAGCCACTGAGCAGTGTCTCCTCCAAAGTAAATGGGGGTGTGGAGCCAGAACTGTTTGACCTCCACTGTGCTTCGGAGCTTTCTGCATCAAATCACATACAGATTGACCCTATCGCCCCGGGGGCTCCCTGCGACTGTTTTCCCCGCTGACTGGTTTGTTCTGGGAGGATAGACTGTGCCTGCAAATCTGTGTGCAGAATCTAGCTACCATCCGGGTTATCTTTTGATCTTTGCCTAGTAAAAGGGCATTTAGTTTAGTCTTATCTGGAAGGTCAGCTAACCTCTCCAATAGGGGGGCAATGATGTCTCTGCGCGCCTTGTCATAAAAAGGGTATCTCAAATATAGATGCTCGGGGCTACCTACTTCCCCCAGTGGGCAGGAGCAGAGTCTCTGATCGTATGGGATCTTTCCGAAGGATCCCAGCAGAACTGGCGAGGGCAGCGCCGAGCTTCGGGCAAGCGTAAAGGCTCTTCTTGAGTTTCTGGATTCAAGAAAGAAGAGATATGCTGCCGGGGCGGCAACATATCTCTCGTTTTCTGCTATAATGAAATCGGGGGACCTCAAGCAGTCCAGCTAAGTGATTGAGTATTGGGAAGCCAGGAGAGCAACAGAGCCCCACCTGTGCCTCCCCACTAGCTGCTACTGCCCAGATACTTTACAAGGTCTATATTTGTATTTTATCTGCTTTTTGCCTGTTAGTTTGTTGTTTTATGAAGGATTGTGCTTTGCTTCTATTGTATTTTGTTGTTGTTGTTGTTAGTATTATATACTGCCTCAGGACCTGTTTGGATGAAGGGCAGACACTTTAAAAATGAATAGCTGCTTTCCCACTGCTCCAAATAGTAGTTTGGGCACCCAGGAAATGGGCTTGGCACTCTTTGGCAACCGGAGGTGACCCGGCTGTGACTGTGCAGTACATGCACATGATGCCACCCTTTCTGCTTATGGCCCTTGCTGCTGCTCTCACTCATGGAATGGCCTGGTCCAAATGTAAGAGGAATCCATTGTTTGGCACTGAAGGTCAGGGCCTTGCATGAGCCTCTGGTTTGCAAGCACTCCCTCCTCACCCCTTTCCTCCTCCTGTGCATGTGCAGAGAGATCAAAAGCTTCTGCCTTCACTTTTGAACTAACCACAGTTCACAGTTATGTCCAAACTTGAGGACCCGTGGTTTGTTCTAATTGCGGCAAATTGTCAAACCAGAGCGTCAAACTGCAGATCACAGATTCCCAATGTAACAGAGAACTGTGGTTGGTTTAAAAGGGAAAGGGGAGGGCACAAATCCAACACCCAGTGTAACACGCTCTCGTGGTTTCCCATTACAGTGGAATCGATGTGGCAGTTAATGGGCAAAAAGAGTTTATTTGTGTGATATTGTAGGTGCCCAGGGTCTCATTTAAACAGGCCCTCCGCTGCTGTTCCTGCAACATTTATATGCCTGCAGAATCCTGTATGTGCTAAACTGGCTAGTTAAGGTGAGGGGCTCAGTTTAAATGTAGGAATGCATGCAACGTCATATGGCTGAGTTCTTCACTACCTGGCAGTATGTTTAAATCATTCTTGATACCTTTTTGACTTCTTCAGTGCCCAGGCTAGGGACAAAATCCTGGCCTGTTACCTAGCAGAGTGTTTCTGACTCCATGGTGTCTTTTGTCCTCAGATTGCATCCAGATGAGAGCGGTTCTGGGCAAGCCAAGCGGTTCAAGCAGGAGGTAAGCTGAAGAGCCGGACCCAGTTTGCGCCTGCACGAGATTGCAAAGATAATGAATGTGAAGCCCTGTGGATCCCCAAAGAAACTGCTGCATAAATGGTGGTGGTGATTCACGTGTTCACACACATAAGAGATTGGCAGGTATATGGTACAGATGGACCAGAGGAAAGCACTCGCTTTGCATGCAGAAGATCCCCAGTTTAATTGCCAGCATGGAGGTCTGTTGCCAGTCAGAGCAGAGACAGTGCTGAGCTACATCAGGGGTCAGGAAACTTTTTTTGGAGGGGGCCGGTTTACCATCCCCCAGACCTTGTGGCGGGCTGGACCCTGTGTGCGCGTGAGCATCATAGCTGTCAACTTTCGGATTTGAAAATAAGGGATGCCGCGAGGGCGGTGCAATGGCACCAAGTAGCCTTGCCACCCTGCGCTCCAGAGGCTGTGCGCGAACAGGTGAGCGAAAGAGCGAGCGCATAGACGGCAGGCAGTCTGTCTGGTTGGGCGTGAGGGTCTGGCTGCACAAGGCATGCAAGCTCCGCCCCCAGTCGGTCTCAGACTCCTTATTGGCAGCCAAGCAACGCAGCTGAGGAGCCTCCCTGGCCGACAGGGAGGGAGAGGAGCTGCTTCCTTTGAAATACGGGGAATTTAAGGGATATCAACAATCCAGGATAGCAGCGGGAAACGGCATTGGAATAAGGGAGTTTCCCACACAAAAAAGGGAGGGTTGACAGCTATGGTGCGCATGCATTGAAGGGGGCTTCTCTCTCCCCCCTCTCCCCCAGCCCCTCCCCTCCCCCTGCCTACTTATGCTGCTGCTCTTCCAACCGTGGCTCCTGTGCCTGCCCTTGCGAGGGCTTCTTTCGGGCCACTTGGGCCGCCGCCGCCAGCCTCTGCCGCTTGCTGCACTCTGCCAACCTTGCGAGCGGCAGAGGATGTCAGCGGTGGCAGAGGGATGAGTGGCCCGAAAGGGCTGGCTGGCTCCGGAGACGTGCTGCCCAAAGTGGTGCTCAGCCAGCTCAGCTGGGGGGGGGGGGGGATGGCGGTGCAGGAAAAAAATTAATGAAAAGAAAAATTAACAAACAGAATCACTGATCCACAGAACATCCGCGGGCCAGATCTTGAGGGCAATTGGACCGGATCCGGCCCATGGACCATAGTTTGCCGACTCCTGAGCTAGATGGACCAATGAGCTGATTCAATATAAGCCTCTTCCTACATTCTTGTTCCTGGCTTCCCATATCATTCTGTGTGGCTCATGAGCCCAAGGACATTTTTCTCTGCTGCAAGACACCGTTGTTGTTGTTGTTGTTGTTGCTGTTGTTGTTGTTTCATTTCTATACCGCTTTATATTTTTAAGAAAAATCTCAGAGCGGTTTACAGCATATTAAAACATCAATAAAAGAATCCAGGATCAAACATTTTTGAAGAAAGTCAAATATAGAGTATACAGTCAAAGCAACATAATTAACCAAACTAAAATATTATCTTAAAAGATTTCAAAATAAAACATTACAAAGGAGGTCAACTACAGAATACATATTTAACACAAACCAAGTTAACAAAAAACCTTAAACATTTCAAAAGGAAAAAAAAACATTGCTAAGTGAAGTCAAATAAAAAATACACATTTCAAACAGCATAATTAACAAAGAATAAAATATTACCGTAAGCATGACATGGCTGTTTGGCAGGCACAAAAAGATAGGGCAAAATAATCCAGTAGTTAGGGTTTGTTGTCAGGCATAGCAATGTTCCTCCGGTCTCCGCAGGAGCCTCTGCAGTGGGGCTGGTGAGTGTGGGCCCCGCCCCCAGGCCAGGTGGAAAAAGGCCTTGCAGGGAATGGCCTTCATGACCCACAGCCATGCAAAGGGCTCTTCAGGCCTCCATGATGGGTGAGTGTGTGTGTGCAGGGAATGGGGTGGCTGCGCCAGAGCTTGCAGCAGCTAAGCTGACCACCTGAACACCAAGCTGCATGGGAGATCCCATATACATGGTGTTGAATGAATGAATGAATGAATGGGCCTGCCGTGTCCGTTGTGTTTTTCTAATTCTCCATTATGTAGCAACTAAGGGTGTTAATCAACTATGTTTTACTCAGAGCAGATCTATTACAATGGGCCTAATGTGGTTGTGCTTAGTAATTTGAACGGGTCGACTTGAGTACCCGTATTTTTTTGTCCATAAGACGCACCGGACCATAAGACAATTAAAAAAAAAAATTCTGCCTCAAACCGGCAGCTTTTGGGCTGCACGTTCCTCCTCCACAGCCGGTGGCGGGGGGGAACGTTCCTCATTCCTCCCCCACCCCTTTGCCGCTGGCTTTAAAGCCAGCTGGGGAGAAGGGGAGAATGCTATGATCCGTCCCTTCTCCCCAGCTGACTTTAAAGCAAGGGGGGGGAAAGAACCGCTAGCACAGCGCACAGCATCAGGGCGGCTCTCCCCTTCCGGGCTGCTAGGTCCCGCCCCCTGCCTCTCGCCAAATTCAGTGAGAGGCGGGAGTGGGGGTGGGCAGCGGAGCAGATGCTGCTGGATCCTCCCCGCCACCCCCGTGGCAGGGAGGAACGAGCAGCATCTGCTCTGCTGCCCCCACCACCCCCCGCCTCTCGGCGCTTGCTTGACAGGGAGCCTTCGCTCCATAAGACGCGCCAACATTTCCCCTTACTTTTCAGGAGGGAAAAAGTGCGTCTTATGGAGCGAAAAAATACGGTAATTTGAGCGGGTGGCGCTGTGGGTTAAACCACAAAGCCTAGGGCTTGCCAATCAGAAGGTCGGCGGTTCGAATCCCTGCAACGGGGTGAGCTCCCGTTGCTTGGTCCCTGCTCCTGCCAACCTAGCAGTTCGAAAGCACGTAAAAGTGCAAGTAGATAAATAGGTACTGCTCCGGTGGGAAGGTAAACGGCATTTCTGTGTGCTGCTCTGGTTCGCCAGAAGCGGTTTAGTCCTGCTGGCCACATGACCCGGAAGCTGTACGCCGGCTCCCTCGGCCAGTAAAGCGAGATGAGCGCTGCAACCCCAGAGTCGTCCGCGACTGGACCTAATGATCAGGGGTCCCTTTACCTTTACCTTTACTCTGAGTAGAACTTAGTTGGCTACCCCCCCCCCCGGGTGCTTTGGCCAGGTTCTCCCCAGATATACTTCTGATTGCTTCTGTGTTAGTGCATTTCAAAATATAAGGAGTATACAAGTGAAGAGGAGAGGGATTTACTCGAGCCTTGGCTGTTATTTTGCAATCTGTGCATGCATGTGCGTTAAAGACCTTTGTTGCCCATGTCCTGGTTTGCTCAGCAGTGTTAGAAGTCTTCCAACCTTAGCTTATGTCATAATATGACCCCTGTTGAAGTAGACTTGCCTGTCAAGGGGAGCTTGCCAGATGCATCTGTGTACAAGTGGTGTGTTTTTTGATCTAGGCAAGTTCACACAGATATCTGCTGAATGTGAACATATGACTATGTATGGATGCCTGTGGGTGGGGGTATATGGATACATAGAGGGTGTGAATGCTAGCCAGCGAATGTGTGCACATGTGTACATTGACATTGGTACACTGACATTGTGGCTGCAGTGCCCACACTTTTTGTGAATGCATCAGCCTATAGGTTTGCATGATTTTTATGGCTTTGCATAGTTGTGACCCAGATGACCTTCCTGCTCTTTTAACAGCCATATAAGAGTGAAGGAAGATGCAGTAATGGCTGCTCTGGTTATACAGAAATCGTTTCTCTCCCTCCCCAGTCCTCTCCCAGTCTTAATGCCCACCATAACTTCCTGTTTCCTACGGGTACCAAATGGGGTGGCTTGAGAATGCCTCTTGCTCCATCAGGCAGGAGAATCAGGGTGAGAATCAGGAGTCGGGGAGGACTGGAGTGAGAAAGGCTGGGACAGTGTCCTCCTCTGTGGAACCAAGCTATTTAAGGAACTAGAAAGTGATCTGGGCCATGACTTAGAATCATAGAATCCTAGAGTTGGAAGAGACCACAAGGGCCATCCAGTCCAACCCCCTGCCAAGCAGGAAACACCATCAAAGCATTCCTGACAGGTGGCTGTCAAGCCTCTGCTTAAAGACCTCCAAAGAAGGAGACTCCATCACACTCCTTGGCAGCAAATTCCACTGTCGAACAGCTCTTACTGTCAGGAAGTTCTTCCTAATGTTTAGGTGGAATCTTCTTTCTTGTAGTTTGAATCCATTGCTCCGTGTCCGCTTCTCTGGAGCAGCAGAAAACAACCTTTCTCCCTCCTCTATATGACATCCTTTTATATATTTGAACATGGCTATCATATCACCCCTTATCCTTCTCTTCTCCAGGCTAAACATACCCAGCTCCCTAAGCCGTTCCTCATAAGGCATCGTTTCCAGGCCTTTGACCATTATAGTTGCCCTCCTCTTAGCAACCACTTAGCAACCTTAGTTTCAAGAGTTAAGGCAACAGGTAACATCAGCAAGTGTGCACTCTCAGATGTGCAAGTCTTCATGGCATAGAGCCAAGGTGGTGTACTGTGACCCTGAAGGACCAGGTGCACAGCCTGGGAGTCATTTTGGACTCTCAGCTGTCCATGGACGTGCAGGTCAATTCTGTGCCCAGGTTGGCCATCTACCAGTTTTATTTGGTACGCAGGCTGAGACCCTACCTGCCCGCAGACTGTTTCACCAGAGTGGTGCATGCTCTGGTTATCTCCCGCGTGGACTACTGCAATGCGCTCTACGTGGGGCTACCTTTGAAGGTGACTCAGAAACTACAACTGATCTGGAATGCAGCAGCTAGACTGGTAAACTAGGAGTGGCTGCCGAGACCATATAACACCGGCCCTAAAGGATCTTCACTGACTCCTAGTATGTTTCTGAGCACAATTCAAAGTGTTGGTCCCGACCTTTAAAGCCCTAAAAGGCCTCAGCCTAGTATACCTGAAGGAGCGTCTCCACTCCCATTGCTCAGCCTGGACACTGAGTTCCTCCTCCAAGGGTCTTCTGCTCACTGCAAAAAGCAAAGTTACAGGGAACCAGGCAGAGGGCCATCTCGGTAGTGGCACCCTCCCTGTGGAACGCCATCCCAGCAGATGTCAAACAGATAAACAGCTATGTGATTTTTAAAAGACATCTGAAGGCAGCCCTGTTTAGGGAAGTTTTTAGTTTTTAGTGTGTGATGTTGCATTGTACTTTTACTATTTTTTTGTTGGGAACTGCCCAGAGTGGTTGGGGCAACCCAGTCAGATGGGTGGCATGTAAGTAAGTAAGTAAGTAAGTAAGTAAGTAAGTAAGTAATAATAATATGTATACCTGCAGCTGCAGCTTATGTTACAACTGAGGATAATATTTCAGAGATATGATGAAATGAACTCTAAACTACAAATAAGCTGCAGCTGCAGGTATACATGTGGGGGGCGGAATCATAAGCAATGGGATTAGAGGATAATTAAATGCAAAAAGTACTGGTCATAGTGGCAATTCAATTAGAACTGGAGCCTCTGCCGAAATAACCTTCCTGGCTCTAAGTGACTTTTCCCTAGCAAAGTTCGAAGCTAGAGAACATCCACCCGCCTTTAAACCTCCCCAGTTGGCCTCTCCCGCCCTGACCCATCCTGGCCTGCCTTCCAACACCCCTTCCCCACCCTAACTGATTCAGGGCTCTGGGCATCCACACAGCAAGCAGCAGAGGGTGGCTTCCGTGGACAGCAGCACTAGGAAGGGGTCACACAGGACACAGTGGAGACCCTGCGACTGCCGTATCTCTTGCAGCATCAGGAGATTAGGGGCCAAACTAAACAGGTCATGAAATATGTACAGGGGTCTACTGTGAATTTTTATCTTTCAATAGCTGCTGCAGTGTGTGGGGCGGGGGGCGGGGGGTGGTTAACCCTTTCCATGCATGAGGAAAAATCTCTTCCCATGAAGCCATTAGTCTCATGTGGGACGATTCCATCATACCAACTTATGGTTGAGCATTAATTCCCTTCCCCAGACGCCACAGTCCCCAGAGGCGTAGCAAGCCTAGGTGGTACCCGGGGCGGAATTATTTTGTCACCCCCCCCCACTTTAATTAAAAAAAAATTAAAAAAATTAAAAAGTGTCACCCCCCTCTGATGGTGCCACTTTGCGAGGTGTGGGGGTTTTGTGTGTGTGTGTCTATTATCTCTTTTTTTCCAATAAAGTTAAAATAAAATAAAAAATAAAAAATGATAAAAAATAAAAAAAAATAAAAAGTGTCACCCCCCCTCTGATGGTGCCACTTTGTGAGGTGTGGGGGGTTGTGTGTGTGTCTATTATCTCTTTTTTTCAATGAAGTTAAAAGTAAAAAATAAAAAAAAATTTTTTTTAAAAAGTGTCACCCCCCCTCTGGGGTGGAACCCGGGGCGGCCCGCCCCCCCACCCCCCATTGCTACGCCCCTGACAGTCCCATTTCTGCTTGAGCATGGGGTATAGCTGACATTTGCAGATAAAATAAAGCGCACATTGAACAGTTGCATGCATTTCATGTCACTTTTAAGTGAATGGTCTCCAGCATTGAACCTGACAAACCTAGTGGGGGAATGTGTTTAGAGTGGAGGCAAAGTCTTTCGCCAAAGGACTGTATGCCCAGCTTTAATGCCTGCCTCCCCTATCCTTCCAGCAGGTTGCTGAGCATAGCCGTCCTGAACTTCCCTTGGTCTGCGAACCCTTCCTTCCTCAGTACCGGTCCAGCGTAGAGGAAGACACAGCCAGCTTGTCAGGCGAAAGCTTAGATGGACACCCACAGGGTGAGTGGACTGAGCTCCAATTAAATGTTCCAACTGCATGGAGTAGTAAATTAGGGTGCCTCAAGACTGTCACTGTTTTGTGGGGTGGGTGCAAGTAAATTTAGGTTTACACAATTTTGTGTTTTATTATTTTTATTTAGAGCATCTATACCTTGCTTTTTAGCCAGAAAGGCTCCAAGAGTGGATTACATGCAGTTAATTCAAACAAAGTAGTACCTGCCTGCAGACTTACAATCTGAAAACCACAACACATAAGGAAACAGGGGCAAGGAGGGAAGAGGAAAAAAGCAAACTCCGGCACCAATTCCTAAATAGTAGCTCATATAATGACCAGCTGTCAGGGAAACAGCTCGGGGGCAGGAGGTCTGATGGATTAGAGTCCAGAAATGGCTGAAATCCAGAAAAAATAGTCTGTTTTCCTAGTGCAACAAATCCACTTTTAAAAAAAGTATCAGACTTTTTGAGGCTTGGAAAGTGACAGGTAAATGTATTGAAAAGTGTGGGATGAACAAATGACGTAACAGGAGGACATATAAAACACCATCCCAGCAAATCAGGAAGAATGCAGGACGAATGTTCATTGTCATATGATAACCCCAGAAACAAATCAGAAGAAATGCTCAATAGAAACTGGATATAATAATCTAACCTCCACGTAAGCTTTGGGTGAGCAAATTGGGATGAATGCTGAATAAACAGGCCCCCTGGATCTCATGCTCTTTGACCAGAAGAAGTCTCCTAGACTTACAGGCAGGCTCAAATAACCCTCCTTTGTGTTGGAGCTCCGATTCTTTTGCCCTGTGTTTGTTTGCTCTTTCTAAACTTGGAACATGTGTTGACTTGTACATAATTTGGAATCATATTCTGTGGCCCATAGACTTTGCACAACAGCACTAAGTTCTGTCTGATTTTGACTTCATCCTGAATGCTTTCTGCACATTTTGCCACCTCATTCTTCATGCGCAGACCTTTCCCTTGCCAAACAATACAGATATTTTGAGCTTTGATTTTTTTTATTAAACCCTTCAGTATCAAAACTTACTCTTTTGGGTCTTCTACAGATACAGAGGGGCTGTGGATTTGGGGCAGAAAATTCTCATTACCCTGACAAAACCAGCAGCCCCAGGGCGTTTATTAGAGGGATATGCAGCACTATGTTGGCTTTAAAACCAGCTTTTCATTTCTTTTGGAGATACATCCTGTGTTTCCTTCCCAGAACTATGACAACTTTCTCTCTGAAATGCAAACCATGTCATGTACATCCGTAGACTTAATTCACTCACTTTATATTCCACCTTTCTGCATAGAGCAGCCAAGACTTGTTTGGCAACTCTCAGAAGATTCCAAGAGATTAGAAAGGGATCCCATAGCTCAGTGATAAGAGCACCCACTACCTGCAGAAGGTCCCAGGGGCAGCTGTCTTGCAGGACAGCCTTCTCAAATCTGCTGCTCCAGATGTTGTTGGGTTTACAGCTGCCATCATCTCTGGTGATTGGCAACGCTGACTGGGGCTGATGGGAGTCAAGAGTCCAGCAGCATCTGGAGAAGGCTGAGTTAGATAACCTTATGTAGCAGGACATGTGCCCGAGATCCTGGAAAGCCACTGCCTGTCAGAGTAGATCAGCCTTTCCATATTTGCTCCCCATCCCCCCGGTTTTGACTGCAACTCCCTCACCTTGAATCATTGTCGTATCGTCCAAGGCTGATGGGAGTTGTAGCCCTAAACATCTGGAGAGCCAGAGGATGGGTAACACTAGAATGGACAGCACTGGGCTTTGCAGATCTGACTCAGGGCAGCTTCACCTCTTCAGAGACACAGCCAGAGAAAATAAAGATGGGCACATTAAGACCAAAGGCTTTCTAACCTTTGGACCTCCACATAGTGCTGGATTATAACTCCAGACCCGGCTGGCTGGGTCTGATGGGGTCCAACAGCATCTTTCAAAACCACAAGTTCCCCTTTCCTGTTTTGCACTTTTCAATCGCCACTTCTGATTTGGCTTTCCAGCAACTCCTCCTGTAATTCTGATAAGAGCACAGCAAAGCTTTGCAAGCCTCAGCATGGAGGTGCCCCCGGGTGCCATTGTTCCGAGGTGCCAAACTGACATCATTGATGGGATCGGGTTTGTTGGGGAAGTTGGGGCAAGGCCTCATGTTGGCAGGGAGCTGAACGGCAGCCAAGTTCCCATGAACACAGAGGTCCGTAAAGGCGTGTGATGCGCTCCTGACCCCTGCCTCGCGCAAGTGCCGGGGTGCTGCTCCTGTTCTCCTCAGCAGCTTCCACCATAATAGGAAACCTGCCTGGTCGCATCTCCAGCTTATGTGAATGGGTTTCTGTTTTCTGATTAGAGGATAATGTGTTTTCTAGACCATGGTGGTTGACTTGTGCCCTTCCAAATGTTACCACAGTGCCCTTTTGTTGTTTCTCCTAGATAATGCAGATGTTCTGTTTAGTTGTAGATTAATAGGTTTTAGTGACTAGATTAATTACTATGCATAATTTAGGAAATACATGAAGTGTCAGTGGAAAACATGGTTTAAATTATTCAAATCATCTGGGTCCACTCCCTTCCCCCTGTGATTTTAACTGATGTGCCCTGGTTGAATTGCACGCAAGAGTTTCATAATAATAGTACTATAATAATTTTATTATTTGTACCCCATCCATCTGACTGGGTTGCCCCAGCTGCTCTGGGCAGCTTGCAACACATATAAAACATAATAAAACATTACACATTAAAAGCTTCCCTATATAGGAAATTCTTTATCTGACAGGATTGAAAAGAAGCTGGAAGGTGTGTTCCCCTTTGTATTTTTGGTCCCACCAAACATAAATTGATCCAGGAAAGAGTGCTGCCTGATTCAACTCTAGGTATCTTCAACCTTTTTAGACTTGGGACCCACTTTTAAGCCAAACATGCATTTGGGGACCCATTCCGTATGTTTGCATGGTGGTTAGCGTTCCTGTTGCGACCTACCTTGGATCAGGCTGCTCCCACCAGTTGAAGAACAGTGTTCTGCTCTGTATCTCACTTGCAGAATGCACAGAATGCATCTGTGTTGCAGAAGCCCTACTCAATCTGCCTCCACCAGTGATTCCAGTCTTTAAGAACCTATTCTAAGCTCCGTTTCTTGAACATGGTAGAGCAGGATAGACAATGGGGACTTGGCTTTTCTGTGTCTAGGTTACTCTTGGTCCCTAGCGTAGCTTTAGTTTGGAAGAGATTCTAAATTCTGGAGATTAGATTATTCTATTGACTCAATCCATTTTCGCACAAGTTTGCACCGCCCTCCCCATTGATTCTCCCTCTCCCCCTCCCTTTTCTGCAGCAACAGGATCCTGTCCTCGGCTTACACCACCCCCCAACACTGCCCCTGACACACTTCTGAGTCTCCCGCCCCATGGACTATGGAGTCGTCATATCCTGCAGCAGACTTTGATGGATGAAGGGCTGCGTCTGGCCCGGCTGGTATCGCATGAGCGGGTTGGGCGGCTCAGCCCCTGCCTGCCAGCGAAGCCCCTGAGCCAAGGTAAGACTTGGCTTCCTCTCCCAGGACTTTATCGGGCAGCACAGACCTGGGATAGCAAGAGAAGCCTTTCCCATCAGCTTCGCTAAAATAATAAGGGGGCACCACAGCTAGGACAGCAACGGGCATATAGAATCAGAGAATTGTAGGGTCATCTGGTCCAACCCCCTGCAATGAAGGAATCTCAGCTAAAGCATCCACAACAGATGGCCATTCAGCCTCTGTTGAAAAACCTACAGGGAAGGAGAGTCCACAACCTCCCGAGGGAGAATGTTCTACAGTCAAACAGCTCTTACAGTCAGAAAGTTTTTCCTAATGCTTAGTCAGAAAGGACAAGGAGTATTCACAAACACTGCCAAGGTGGGCTTAGTCAGGAAAGACATAATTAAATCAAGAAAATGCAAAATACATGAATGTCTGGCAAGACTAACTTTGATGGCTTCCAAAACACAGTTTTGGGCACAGCAAAACGTCAATAGCCATATTAAGCTCGAAGATCATCATGCTACCTTATATTGGTTATTACTATGTTGCAAGGAGATGGCAGGAATAAAAGCAGCGTGTCATAGATTTTGTGCCTGCCAAACCCTTTTCGTTTCATTAATTAAGGGGGCTTCCAGGCTGATGCTGTTTTAGGGTGGGATCCAGTCACATACTGGCAAATTCAGGTTGTGCAACTAAAGCCAATTTGGACCTCTTGCACAAAAGGTTGGATGTTTTGCAAAAAGGAATGCGACAAGAAAATGCACAGCCAAGTGTGGGGTAATGATTGGGTGATGCGATGTTGTATAACCTCCCCACAAACAAATCAGAACAAATGCTCAAGAACAGGAATGTCTGGAAGCACCCTAAGAGTAAGCTTACAGGAGCAAAATAATTTTTGACAGCAAAGATCACCATGTGGTGATCTTTCCTTGTGGTCCCTGGAGAACGGCAGGGAAAACTGAGGGGATGGTGCTTCAGGGCTCAGATGCTAAGTATATAACCTTTGGAACCACCCCCCAAAAATACTTTGTGCGTGTGGGGATGTGCAATTGAAGGGAAGCCCACAGTTGTTGCAGGAGCTCCTTGCTGCTTGAAGTTAATAACAACAGAAAGAGGCCAAGGACAGGGAATTGCCTATTTCTGCCTGACTTTCAATTTCTCATTTTAGAGTTTGGGGAAAATCTTTCTGAGCGGTGCCAGCCCCCAGCAGCACAGGCCGAAGCTAGAAGAAACAGCATTAAGGTGGAACCGGATACCAGCCGGCAATGAGCGGCAGGTGACTTGTGGCTCAGTCGCCAAGCAATAACATGCCAACCAGCTCTGAACATCAGACTCTGGCAGGGGAGAGGGGCGCAATTCTTCCCATCACCACAAGGAGGCGTGCTTGGTTTCCTCAACGGAGCAAGGCTACCATATTAGCACAACACATTTTATTACTCCTGGTTCTCGTCACAAAATGGAGAACCTGCCTCTCCCCCTCCCTATTAACTATGTAAGATGTTGGGGGCCGTCCTCACTACAGGCAATAGCCATGAGCTCAGGGAGACCCAATCTGTGGCTGGCTTTGCCCTGCGAAAGGCTACTGGAAGGTCAGCCTCACCCATAGCCTTTCCCCTCTCATGAAGCCTGGAACTCTGGGGTGCATAGCCATAAAACATGAAACCCCACACCAAGACACTTATGCCCTGAACAGAAAGCTCATTCGATTTCTCAGACACAAGCATTGATTATCTTTCCGCATCCAAATTTCTTTTGATAACGCACTGACTTGCATCCCATTCATGTACATACAACACATTCTCTCCATTGCCTTTCTCTCTCTCTCTCTCTCTCTCTCTCTCTCTCTCTCTCACACACACACACACACACACACACACACACACACACACACTGCCTTGCATATGGACAAGTGGCAGACATGATATTCCTTACATTATTGTGTATCGGTTGTCACACTTTCAATTGTAGGTTGCGTATACAATGCTCAAAATAGCTCCGACATCATTACTTCCCTTGGTCTTGACCTTATTCTGGTGTTTATAGTCACCAATGGTACTGATTCACTGCTCAGTCGTGTTTTGGAATCCTGGGCGGTATTTGCTTCCATGCCTGCCTGAGGGAATCTGTCTGAGAATTTGACCAATTAAACAACATGGATCTATTTAGTGACTGCCATTAGTTCTTGGGGCATGCTGGTGAAATTTACAGTTCCATCCCGTTCCAGCAGCAGATTTGTTTTTTAATTTCTTATTTTACTAAAATTGTGTAGTTGCAGGAATTAGAACTGACTTTTGAAAAAGGCTTACCACGCCCACCCCAATTTTATGTGATCTGCAGTAGTCCCCTAAAGGGAGAGGAAATACAAGCGAGTCTTCTCTCTGTTGGATCCAGGAGCATTAGGCTCACTCCTTCACTGTGAGCAGCTTGTTTCTCCCAGCCGCCGCTTTCCTTTCCTGAGGCAACCAGCTCATACTCCTGGGGCTCATCTAATGCTTTTGCTCCTTGCAAGGAAGATAAGCCAGTAGCTGAGAGAAGCCAGTGGCCTCAAGACCAAGAGGTGGTGTTGTACGATACAGGACGACTCAGAACCAGTGTTGCCTCTGGTACTTCAAGGGGAACATGATGATTTGAATGCCCCTGGGTTGCTGTGTGGATCTTCCATCTTGGAGCAGCTGCATGTAGGCAAGAATCTGGTGCACAATTGCATTTTTAAATTGGTGTAACCCACCCTGGGACCTTATGGCAAAGGCCGAGTAAGAAATGGAATAAATTATAATATTCTAGCAAAAGGCAGCCATAGAGAAACGGAAGAAGGCCCCAAGCGCATACACTGAAAATGCCACCTATTTATTTGAGGTTCCCGCTTTGACAAGTGGTTTAATTTTCAGTTAGTTCTGTAGTACTTTACCACTGTACCACTTGGAATCTTTGAATGGGAGATAGGACACATTTCTAATAGAGCTCAACCACTTCCGGGGCAGAGGATTGATTATAGTGATCTTTAAGGAGGACAGGAATGCATGAACTGTACTGCTGCCATAAGCAAATGTAGTAATTGTTCAGCCTCAATCCTACATTGTGTTGTGGGTCAGATAAGCCAGAGCTTTCTTGAATGCATCTCCCTTCTCCATATGAATGGAGCAGAGGAAACAAGGAGGGAAGGGGGGACACCTCTCTAAGGTTCTGGGGTGGGGGTGGGGAATCCATCACAAGTGGCATTCTGCTTACCGTATATACTCGAGTATAAGTCGACCCGAATATAAGCCGAGGCACCCAATTTTACCACAAAAAACCTGGGAAAGCTTCATAGGAGCCACTGCCTGCCTCACTCGAGTATAAGCCGAGGGCGGCTTTTTCAGCACAAAAAATGTGCTGAAAAACTAGGCTTATACTCGAGTATATAGGGTAAGTTTTACTGAGTAGACCTACTGAAATTAATGGGCCTAACTTAGACATGTTCATGGAATTCAGTGAGCCTGTAGTCTGGGGTAGCTTGAAGAAAAGGCAACATAGTCTATTTCTGCAGTGCAAGGGAATATGGTGTCACCAAGGGAAAGAGATCCTCTGGGTCTCCAAATGTTGCTGTCATCCCTGGACCTTGTTCATGCTGGCTGGGGCTGATGGGAGTTGTAATCCAACCACATCTGGAGGATCTCTGGCTCCTCATGCCTGGCATAATCGCTGCTTGTCAGGATGGAGAAAAAGGAACAGTGACTGCTCTGTATTTTGCTGACGATTTAAGCTAATCGTACTGTAGTGAGGTTTTGTTTGAGCACACAGGTGCGAAACATGGATTGTCCAAGGAAGGCCATGAAATCCTGTTGAGGCAAACATTAGCACCCGCAGGCTCTTGCTTCCGGTTCCTCATCTTGTCCCATAGAGCCTTGGTGTCTCTTTAGAGAAAATTAGCACCCTTTCCTTTGTAATGTGTACAGTAGATTATTTATTTTGTTATTTTGGAATAAAGTCTTATTTTACGGCTTATTTTACCATCTATTTGCATCTCTTCACAGGCTGGGAGATCAGATTAAGGGGCACTGGCAATTGGGGTGGGTGGAGCCCGAACAACAGAGAACCTAACAGGAAAGGTAGGGTGGGAGATCTTGTTATCATGTGGAGTAGCAAAAAGGACAGGGAATTTTCACCCCACCTGGGTTTCTCACAGCCCAAAATCCATACCACCACTGCTTGGGAATGGGATAGTTCTGGAATATGCGCTTGGTAGTGGATCTGGGCCCCACCCAACCAGGAGACGGGGAGAAGTGGGTTTTTAATTCTGGGAGTCTTCTCCTGCAGCAGAAAAACAGAACCCAGGATAGAAGAGCCAGGTGGAGTAATCCCACCTGCCCAAAGTGGATATAGGAAAGCACCAGCAGTCCAATGAAGTATCCAAGTTTGTAGTTCCTGAGAAAAATACCCTCTCCCTTCTGTCTGGGCTGCTGGTGGGGAAAGAAACCCACCCCATGTTTTGCAGAAGGGAACCACTTCCAGCAGTAGCTGACAAGCAGGAAAGCATCCAGGGCTATATTGGCCCCTCCCCAAAGGACAGTGCCAAGCAACAAGCAAATGTGAGCCTCAGCCCTGCTCCAAAACAGTGGCACTAGTGGAGTCCTAGCTCAGCGGTACAGCACCAGCTTTGGATACAGAAAGTCCCAGGTTCAGTCACTGGCATCTCCATGTAGGACTGGGGAAGCCCTTTGTCTGAGCTGCTGCCAGCCAGTGTAGAAAATGCTGAGCTAGACGAACTAATGGTCTAACCTGGAGTAAGGCAGCTTCCTATGTGACTTCCCTGGATAGACATAATTGGCAAGAATCCCTTGACAGCACATATCATTTCGCGGATCTGGCCCAGCACAGAATCAAAGCTGCCCTTGATTAAAGCAAGGATATGAGGGTCCTGGGAGAGGGAGGACACACCTGGAGCCAGGGGAGGAGCTTCCTGTGCCCCATAAGGATTTAGGGGGCATCAACCACCACTGCTCTGGGAGCATGTCCAGTCTTTGATTGCTGTGCGGTCCATAAAAGTCCCCACAAAGCCTTAGATGTAAAGGCTATGAACTGATGCTGGTCACCCCAGATTCTGACGATAGCGATTCATTTCTGACTCGGGGTGTAGCAGATGGGCCAGCTCTTCGTCGGAAGGTGGGGAAATGTTCTCAGGCACCCTAGGGAGGGAAAAGAGAAGGTGGGCAAAAGCAGGATGCAGCCCTCTTGAAACATGTCCACAAAGAGATGTAGTGGCAAAGCATCTCCTTTGCGCTCTGTCTCCATGCCCCACCGTCTGTAGAGACACTTGGCTTCACTAGGTTCCAGGACTGAGCGTGGCATCTACTCTGAATCTCACCAGAAGCCAAGTTAGCTTCTGATCAAAGCTACTACTGCCCCTCTCGGACCTAGTCCCACCTCTCCCTTCCACCCACATCCTGCTGAATCATCCCATACACTTGAATTTCCTACTCACACGCTTGCAACCATCCCCCTCCCACAACCCTCCTAAAATTGGAGCATGCCCACATTATACATTTAAACCACTTTTCCACCTCCTTAACCTTTATCCTTGCCTATGACTCGCTACACTTACCTTATCAGATTTGGTAGCACTGGGAACGAAAGATCCCTAATGTAGGATGTGGAGTTCTCACTGTGCGAGCAGTCCAGTGGCATTTCCACATCGTGAGGCATGGGGTATGCATCCATTGAGCCAAGGGGTGAAGAACTTCCCAGGGAGTAAGGGTAGCCCATTAATTCACTGCAGGAAGCAAAAGAAGAACTGAGTGGAAACATGTCCAACTTAAGAGTCATGGAGAAAGGAACAGAACGTACGTGTGTGTGTGCGCGCGCAGTTATTAGATTCCAACTCCCATAAGCCTTAGCCAGCATGGCTAATGGTCAGGGATTACGGAAGCTATAGTACAACAACACCTGGGAGGGGTGTTAGAAGTCCTGTTCTAACTCTCTCACAAAGCAATAGCTTAAGCTAAAGCTGGCTGGCTAGTGGGGCTGCTAATGATGTTCAGGGCTTTTGCCTTCTAAGCAGTATTGGATCCGACCCATTTCTTGCTGGAAAACCAAAAGAAGCACTAGCTTAACTGGGAAAAACTCTAAGTAGCCTTAGTGCTAGGAAAATGCACACAGAAATATATTTATTTAATATATAGAATGTTCCCAACATCACTATATTATGCTGAGGAGCCAAAATGCATTCACTGAATGCAGCGAATTGTCTCTTGATGAATAGATGAGGTTCCACATATGCTAATATTGTGCATGGTGCTGTCTCATTTGCTTTCATATTGTGTGCATTAACTAGCAGCCTTGCAGTCAGCATTGCTTGAGAATTCTAAAAAACCAAGAAACACAGCATGGTTTTGAAACCAGTGGTTAAAATCAGTGTAAGCTTGAAAGGTCCAGCCCATTGTGATTCAAAATGGCATCCAATTGTAGATGAAAACTTAATCTCAGGGAACATCATTCAACATTTGGTTACAATACCTTAAGAGGTGTCCAAATGCACAGTGATCAAGCAGCTTTCATATACATACACAAAACCTAAACCTTAGACCTCACCAACCCTGCATCTCCCTCCCCTTGCAGATTGCTCTCCCCAAAACGCCATCCCTTATTTGCCCCCCAACCCCACATCCTTGGCAGCTCACCCCCAAACCTCCTCCCATTTGTTTCTGCTCACCCAAACTGTCCTCTTCATTCCCCTCCTCTCCAGCAGTGGCACTGTGGGAAGGCTTGCAAAGCTCACCCTGCAGTGATCTGGCTTCCTATGTTGTATTGTGCCCACCTGCCTCCATTCGCCTCCAGTTACCTCCTCCTTGCTCCCTTGCTGGCCTCAGACACCTGCCTGCTTGGTCAAACAACACCCCCTGCCCTTATAAAGCTCAGCGAAACTGCAGCCTGGACAAGCCAAAGAGGAACAGGAAGGACAAGACAGGTCAGCTCCTTTAGCAACCATCCTGCTCTGCTGCTGCTTTCCTCCTCCTCCTCCTCCTCCTCCTCCACCACCACCACCACCTCTTGACACTGCTGAGGCCAAACACCAACACTGGTGTGAAGTGTGTAGTTCCTACAGAGCAGTTCCTACAGCTGCCTCAGCCTGTCCTGTTCCTCTGCAGCTTCCTGGGCTCATCTGCTTGCCTGGGCTGCAAGCCTGCTGTTTTGTCGTCATGCTGCAGTTTGCGTGGCCACATGAGCTGCAACATGACAAAGGACCGGTGCAAATATAGTATAGACACACTACCCTGGATCTCTAGGTTTTGCCAGGTGGGAAGAGAACAGGGTTTTGGTTTGCCCCCTAGTGGGGCACATTTGTAACATTCAATCTGACACTCATTCACACACACAAAGCAAAGATGTCTGCAATCAGGGCACGATTCTTACGGCAGCAAGTTCGGACTTCCGTATGTTGTACTGATGGAGGGAGACATGCCCATAGGTTGTGCAATCATCAGCTGAGGACTGTGGAAAGACAGAGCAAGGATATGTTAAACATATTCCAAAGGAACAGCAAACTGGAGATCCTATCCTATCCCAAACTCTGGAATGGACATGCAGAGCTGGGGTCATAGAATCACAGAGCTGTGAGGGACTGCGAGGGTAATTTAAAAAAGAAATCCCACCTTTGTTCATTCGTTCGTTCATTCATTCATTCATTCATTCATTCATTCATTGCATGTTTATCTGTCCCTTCCTCCAGAAATCTGCTTTTGCTCTCACCACCCTGTCAGGTAGATTAGGCAGAGAGAGGCTGACTGACCCAAGGCCACCCAGGACAGTTGCTCTACAACCTCAGATCCCCAGATGTTGTTGGGCTCCAACTCCCACCATCCCACCAACTCCCACCATCCCCAGCCAACTAGTCAATGGCTTAAAATCCTGGCAACTGTAGTCCGTCCATCCCCCCACAGAGCTACAATTCCCAGCGCCCTTGGAAGTACAGTTCCAAGGATTTATTTATTTTTTTGGGGGGGGGGTCATGTGCTTTAAATGTGCATCAAGCGTATGGTTGGAATGAGGTGCACACAGGTCCTCCCCACTCCTAAAGGATGATGGAAAGTTATTCAGAGATTAGTGCTGATTCACATGCACAGCTACTGCAAAAAAAATAGCAGGATTCATAGCAGAGCACTTACTCATAAGCAGGACCAGATGGGATTCCAGGATTCATGCTAAGGTTGCTTGTGGAGCCGACTGGGGTGTGACTCAATGAACCAGTGAATGAGCAAGGTCTGGAATTCAACATAGTTTCGGTATCAACATACATTTGCAACATACAAAGCTGCATATTAGGATGGCAGTTTGGAGATAAAATCAGGGTTTTACTATCTGACCACAGTTATCTGCCCATTGCCCTGCTTCTAACATCTAAATACAGTACCAAAATGCTCAAAAATAAGAGAAGCCAGAAACCAACTGTGGAGGTTGTTCTGGCCTCCCACATTTCTCTTCTCCATGAATTAATTTAGACTACAGCTTATGCTGTAAAGTCCAATATACACCAATATACACCAATGATGAGCCACCAAGAACAATAAACTTCTAATCAATACAGTAGCTGTTGATCTCATTAAGGCCCTGCCTGCTAGATGGGAAGCAGGGGGTCTCTTGGGTGGTGGCCCAGGGGATGGAGTCCCAAGTCTCTTGCAGTGGGGCCTGGACCTCCTGTTCCCAATTCCCCCTGTAAGCAGCGTGACTGAGCACAAGGGATGGGAGAATTCATACTTTTTTGGTTCTGTTTCTTATTTTTCCAATATTAAATACAGTCCTCCAGATTTCCACAATCAGTCTGCTTTTCTTTAGTCTTCATGGAAATTCAGCAGCATTTTAGTGTTGATTTCTCTTACACGTTTGTATGCAATTCTGTCTAATACAAACATTTTTGCAGAGCAATTTCCAACAACATAATTCATTTGTGAAGGTTGTTTTCACTAATATATGCATTTTCATGAACACTTTATCTCAGTATATGCAGTTTTGTAAACATTACAATTGCATTGCAACATTCAGAAAAATGCAAATTTTGAAGGACGGCTGTGCTCTGGTTCTCATTGTTTCAAAAAGTGGAAATTGGGCCATTTTGTTTTGCAATGTAAACTGAATCAAAATTCTCCCCATCCGTACTGAGCACATTGCTTGCCACCTACCGTATATACTTGAATATAAGCCGAGTTTTTCAGCACATTTTTTGAGCTGAAAAAGCCGCCCTCGGCTTATACTCGAGTGAAGCTGCCGGCGGCAGGGGGAGGAGCGGCGAGAAAGGAGCCCTTTCTCCTTTTTTGAAAAGGCAGCGATCGGTGCCGTGTTTGGGAGAGCAGGGCGCCGATCCCTGCCCTTTTGAGAGGAGCGCGGTGGCTGCAGGAAGAGCCCTTTCGGGCGCTCCTCCCGCAGCCGCCGTGCTCCTCTTGAGAAGGCAGCGATCTGCACGGATCGCTGCCCTTTTCAGAGAAGCGCGGTGGCTGCAGGAAGAGCCCTTTCGGGCGCTCCTCCTGCAGCCGCCGTGCTCCTCTTGAGAAGGCAGAGATCTGAATGGATCGCTGCCCTTTTCAGAGAAGCGCGGTGGCTGCAGGAAGAGCCCTTTCGGGCGCTCCTCCCGCAGCCGCCGTGCTCCTCTTGAGAAGGCAGCGATCTGCACGGATCGCTGCCCTTTTGAGAGAAGCGCGGTGGCTGCAGGAAGAGCCCTTTCGGGCGCTCCTCCCGCAGCCGCCGTGCTCCTCTTGAGAAGGCAGCGATCTGCACGGATCGCTGCCCTTTTGAGAGAAGCGCGGTGGCTGCAGGAAGAGCCCTTTCGGGCGCTCCTCCCGCAGCCGCCGTGCTCCTCTTGAGAAGGCAGCGATCTGCACGGATCGCTGCCCTTTTGAGAGAAGCGCGGTGGCTGCAGGAAGAGCCCTTTCGGGCGCTCCTCCCGCAGCCGCCGTGCTCCTCTTGAGAAGGCAGCGATCTGCACCGATCACTGCCCTTTTGAGAGAAGCGCGGTGGCTGCAGGAAGAGCCCTTCTGGTGGCTGCAGGAAGTTGGAAGGGACCCTGAGGGTCATCTAGTCCAACCCAATGCAATGCAGGAATCACAGCAAACCCTTTTGAGAGGAGTGCTCCTCTTGAGAAGGCAGCGATCTACACCGATCGCTGCCCTTTTGAGAGGAGCACGGTGGCTGCAGGAAGAGCCCTTCTGGTGGCTGCAGGGAGTTGGAAGGGACCCTGAGGGTCATCTAGTCCAACCCAATGCAATGCTGGAATCACAGCAAACAGTTCCCAACCAATTTGAAAGCATTAGCTTTGCTTTAGTGTGCTAGATTAGCTTTAGTGTGCCTGATTAGCTTTGCAAGTGTGCTAGGAGATTTATTGCTGTTATGCTGATTGTCAGCTGCAGAGGAGGAGGAACGAGCAGCCCTTCCCTTTGGGCTGCTCCTTCCTCCTCCTCCTCCTCCGCCGCTGCCACCACCAGCCTCTGCCTCTGCATTTCCCACCCTCGGCTTATACTCGAGTCAATAAGTTTTCCCAGGTTTTTGTGGTGGAATTAGGTGCCTCGGCTTATATTTGGGTCGGCTTATACTCGAGTATATACGGTACTATCTTTAGTTTCCCAGCGGCACCCATACATATAAATCAACATATGAATACTTTTTTGCAAATTTGTGCCCTGCGCCCTTTCACCTATTTAGGAATACCCTGTTAGGGAAGTAAACTACTTGGGTTGGTAGTTTGGAAAGGAAAAGATCTCCAACATGTATACACTGCAACCCAAGACAAGAAAGGCCACAAGAAGAAGCAGGGCAGTTTTCACCAGAAGTGTAAAAAATTCACCCACTTACACATCCACGGTCATCTTCATCTTGGCTGGCTGGTACTCTTTATTCTTCTTTGGTGGGTCTACTGTGGGAGGAAACACACTCAGTGTTCATTCCTCTCAACACACAAACAGGTATCATCCCCCCCCCCCCGTTTTTCTATAAGATGAGATTCACAGTGATTTTTACATCCCTCTACAGAAGGGATGTGGAACCTATGACCCTCCAAATGCCACTGGACTTCTGCCCAACATCCCAAGATAACTCTTGAAAATCAGGCTACCATTTTTATTTAGAATTTGGGATGCAAATACTTTGCAGCAATGAATCCTATATAATAATCTTGAAGTGTCCCTGCTTTTCCGTGTGTCACGGAAGTGCGTTCTGCGCATGTCACACGGGGACGCAGGGATTGGAGGGGGCGGAGAGGGGGGCGGGACGACGCAGAGACACTTCCGGCCGGGCGAAACTGCGCCGCCGCCACCTCGACGGAGGAGCCCCGAGGAGGAGGAGGAGGACGGCCGGCCCGGCCTGGAGGCAGCGGCGGCGAGGAGGACGAGGACGCCGCCCCGCAACCTCCTCGCCCCGGCTGCCGCCGCCGCGCCTCGGGTCCCGCTCGCCCCCGCTAGAGCCCGTTATCAACGGGCTGAATTCAACTAGTGAATGAATAAAATAAAGAAATACAGTGGTACCTCAGGTTACATCCGCTTCAGGTTACAGACTCCGCTAACCCAGAAATATTACCTCAGGTAATATTCTCAAGAAATTCTCAGGATGTTCTCATCCTGCTTCAGGATGAGAACAGAAATCGGGCAGCGGCGGTGCAGCGGCAGTGGGAGGCCCCATTAGCTAAAGTGGTGCTTCAGGTTAAGAACGGACCTCCGGAATGAATTAAGTACGTAACCAGAGGTACCAATGTAAATGAAATAATAGGCCTTCTACTGGCCTTAAAAAGCTGAGGCCAAGTGCATCTGGCTGAAAGCAAATAAAGTTCCCCTTGCCCTCACTCACCTCTCCTGAAAGCCTCGTGTTTAGGCCTGTCAGGATACAGCATCTCAAGCTGCGGCAGATCCAGAACACAGTCAGCAAGGTTACAGATGATCAGCTGCTTCGTTGTGAATGGCTGGATGTTCTCCACCTGAGTGGAACCTGAGCCAGGTGGAGAGAAAGCAGCACAGGAAGAAACCAGTATATCAGTCCACCGCAGAAAGCAGTTGCCTGCTATCTGGAGCACTGCCACCCATCCCTTCTGTCAGGGAGCCAGCCAGCAATAAATCACATGCAGTGAGTAAAGTTAACTTTTTATTAGAAGAAACAAGGCCTGCACAGGGGAGCCATGCCTAGTGAGCACAGCAACTCTTCTCGGTAGGTTTTGCCTCTACAAGGCAGTTGTGGAGACTGAAGGTCCCCGCCCTCCCACAGCTAAGGCCAACATTTGGTGCCCCCTCCCAACCTCTCGCCTTCCATTTTGCTCAATTCACTACATAGAATCATAGAGTTGGAAGAGACCACAAGGGCCATCCAGTCCAACCCCCTGCCAAGCAGGAACACCATCAAAGCATTCTTGACATCAATACATCATAGTTGCAACGCCCTGCGGCACCCACTGAGCTCGGCACCCAGGGCAGGGGAACCAGCTGCGCTGCCCTAAATCCGCCTCTGACTGGTCTGCATCTCCTCCACTTTCTGACCCGTTGTGTGTTTCACTCACTTAATGTCACATGCATTTTTGACCATGTACTTTGCAATAAACAAATGAATGCATTTAGCAGCTTCCCAAAATCCACTGTGCACAGGACAAGAGTTGTTATCTTACTTCCTTGGCAAATGTCCCTCACACATAGCAGGAAGTTCTACTGTTTCAGACGGCAGAACTGATCACTTTCCCAAAGTGTCCCCAATTCTATTCTCCCAGCACAGAATCCCCTCTCACTCCAAAACCCTCCCTTTTACATGAATTTGGTGAGAGCAAAACATATTTAACAGCTGGGTTTAGACAGAAACAAGGGCAATTTGAGCTCCAACTACGTACCTACACTTGCAAGGCAGCTATGTTGGATTCGGACCACAGGCCTAAAGGGTTTTTTTATGCCTTGGTGCAAGCCTGGAGGCACAGAAGCTCCATGCCTGCTTCTTGGTCAGAGCTCCTACAAAGATACAGCTGTATTCCACTGCTCCTCGCCCCCTTGGGCCTTGACAAGGTAATTTCTGATACCTGTCATTTCTTATAGCAGCAGGGGCCTTTTCTCTCTCTAGTTTAGAGTTAGGAATGGGTTAGAATGCTAATAATTAATGCTGAGATGCACCCCAATAACTTTGTGCCTCTTATTTTTCTCTTTTCTTACAAAAAAAGAGAGCTTCTTGGATCTACTTTCTTGAGTTATCCACACCCAGTTCAAGCACAGTCCTACAGTCATCTGTAGGAAAATTTCCCGCTCCTCTTAAGGGACTAATGGGTGACAGGTTCACCAGAGGAGTTCCCAACAGGCCCATGTGTTAGGAGGGGCCAGAGGGAAAGCAGGTGGAGCTATGAATGCAAATATTATCTCTGCACACGAGGCTGCAAATATTATCTCCAGCCACATAGAGGTTTCTACATCTTAGCCAGCAAAAGTATCTCAGGTCAAGGACACATTCCACCCAGGCAAAAGCACTCAAGGAGGGCAAGGAGTAGGGTTGGCAAGGGGTGTGGCCTACAAAGAGTCCCAAGGGCCTGATAGAGAGGAACGTTTAGCCCCCGGGCCTGAGTTTCTTCACCCATGTCACAGAAAGAGGGCCCTGGCTGAATCTAGGCTGGGTAAGAGCAGCTTCCACAAGCCCTCCATGTTTTTTCCTGTGGCGTCACACTGTAAGCGCCTCATGAGGAGAGCTGGGAGGAGGGAGTGCAACCTGCCCCTTAAAGATGGAGCCACTCTTCCCCAGCCCTTCAACAAGAGGAAATCTAGTACTCCTTGAGATGTTTGTTCAAATGCTGCAGAGTTCAGAGGGAAGCAGCTTCCTCTTTAATGAGGGACAAACCACAAAACCAGGAAGTGAAGCACCAGTAGTGGCTGTACCCAGGATGTGGCACAAACTCACTAGCTCGTTCCCCTTGACAACTCCTTCCGCAGCCGGAGGCAGCAATGCTTCTGAATACCAGTTGCAGGAAACCACAGGATGGGACAGCGCTCCTGTGCTGAAATCCTGCTGGTGGGTTTTCCCCAGACATCTAGTTGGCCACTATGAGAATAGGATGCTGGACTAGATGGGCCATTGGCCTGATCCAGTAGGCAATTCTTATGAAGCTTTTAATGTTTGATGTTTTTTGTTTTATTTGTATTTTTGCTGGAAGCTGCCCAGAGTAGCTGGGGCAACCTAGCCAGATGGGTGGGGTACAATAAATAAAATTATTATTGTTATTGTTATCATTTTCTTATACAAATAAAGCTAGAGAAAGCACACCACAACATAAGCTCTATTCCCCACACCATTTTCATTTCAAGCCACAGATAACTGGCCAGCCTCTGTCAGGAGTTTGTGACAGAGTGGGTGTTGTGGGGTGGGGACTGCTGTAAGGGAAGAGTATTCGCTTTGCATGAGTAAGGTCTCAAGTTTAATTTCTGGCATCTTTAAAAGATTTCAGATAGCAGAGCTGGGAATAAAACCATACGAGGCTCAATGGGCTGATTCTAAATGGAGCAACGTGCTGTGTTCATGCTGACACCTTGTGCTCCTGTAAGCAACCCGCTCTCAGTTAATGCAACACTTGTAACACAGACCTGTGGCTCTCCACATGTTGCGGGGCTCCAGCTCCCATCATGCCTGACCATTGGCCACGCTGCCCAGGGCTGATGGGAATTGGAGTTCTACTATGTCCAGAGGGCCTCAAATTCCCCAGCCCTGTTCTGACACCACTCCTGTCTTAACACTGTGAGGACAGGGCAGGAATCAGCACAGGAGAAAGCCCACAACTGAAAGCTGACTGGCTGAAAGCTAGAATGCCTTCGGACCCTTGCCCAAATCAGAACCTGGGCTGAAGGCATAGGTTCTTGTCTACCAATCCATTTCCAAACCAGAACAGCAAGGGAGAAAGCTAGTTTTTAAAGTACTGGCAGACAAATAGTGTGGGCCCATCATATTTACTCACATGCAAGATCTAATTGGCTCAGTGGGTGTCACTCCTAAGTAAAGATGCATAGGCTTGCAGCCAAGGTGATTTAAAAAACTAAACAAACCCCTCTGACTCTGGGGTGGGGGCTTAGACAGGGGATCCTTAGGGAGGGGCAAATCTGTCAGTTTTGGTTTCTTTCACTTCCTCATTTTTCCAGTTCATTAAGTTCAGCTCTTTATATTTCCACATCAGCTTGTGTGTATTTTTTAAGTCCTCATGAAAATTTAGCAGCATGTTAGTGCTCATTTCTCCCAATATAATATTTGTATGCTATTTTGTTCAATGCACATTTTTTCCCAAAAAAAATTCTTTATATAATGCTTTGTTGTATGCTGTTTTCACTCTTATATGCATTTATACACACGTTGCCATAGTAAAGGTAAAGGGACCCCTGACCATTAGGTCCAGTCGTGTCCGACTCTGGGGTTGCGGCGCTCATCTCACTTTATTGGCCGAGAGCTGGCGTACAGCTTCCGGGTCATATGGCCAGCATGACAAAGCTGCTTCTGGCGAACCAGAGCAGCGCACGGAAACACCGTTTACCTTCCCATCAGAGCGGTTCCTATTTATCTACTTGCACTTTGACGTGCTTTCAAACTGCTTGGTGGGCAGGAGCTGGGACCGAGCAAAGGGAGCTCACCCCATCGCAGGGATTCGAACCGCCGACCTTCTGATCAGCAACCCCTAGGTTCTGTGGTTTAACCCACAGCGCCACCTGGGTCCC
Source organism: Darevskia nairensis (assembly GCA_034642065.1). NCBI lineage: Eukaryota > Metazoa > Chordata > Lepidosauria > Squamata > Lacertidae > Darevskia > Darevskia nairensis. The sequence continues at coordinate 47,473 of JAWWNI010001724.1, forward strand.
TTACACGTTGCCATAGTGGGCACATTTCGTGGTTGGAGAACTATATTGCAAAATTCAGAGAAGTGTGATTTGCGAAAGACGGCTGTGCTTCAGTTTGTTGTTGTTTTTGTTTCAGAAAGTGCAAACTAGATAGGTCTGTTTATAAATGCAAAGTGAATCAACCCCCCTACAGCTCTAGCTGAGGCAAGAGGAAGCCAGCCCTGCTGTCCTACGCCAAGCCGTACCGTCCGGAGAGTATGTGACGTAGGCGATGCTAATGCCACCAATCTCGGAGTCACTGAAGCGCAGCAGGAAAGTGCCGGGTGGTGCATTGCTCAGGCAACTGAAAACATACTGCTTGCTGATAAAGCCCATGATGAGTCTGTGTGGGACAGATGGACACAAAGAGAGAAAGAAGGGGACAGGGATTTGAAAGATCAGCCTTTTTGTGATAAGAAAAAATGATCGGGGGGGGGGGAGCACTGGAAAGTGTGGCATATCACTTGCTTTGATGAAATATCATCTAATCTCCCCACAAACGAACCAGAATGACTGCTCAGTACAAAGTCAGCGTTGTCTAATCTCCCTGCAAATGAATCAGGGTGAATGCTGAACAAAGAGATCACCTGGAAACACCCCAGTCAGAAGAGCCCTGCTGACCTTGAGGCCTGTGAGTTTCCTCAGGTCTGGGAAAGGGAAGGAAACACCAGCTGTGACTGACTTGACTTTCAGCTTAGGGGTCACTAGTTAAGAAGTGGTGCCACACCCTGGAGGACCCTCCCCCTCATCTTCTTAACAGCCCTGTGAGGTAATAAGCTAAGCTGAGAGATAGTGACTGGCCCAAGGTTACCCCATGATGTTCTCCTCAGACCTAGTCCAACACTTTTACTGGCTAATTACACCACACAGTGGCTCAACCCAGTTGCTTTCTTACCGGTCAGACCAGTAATCCTTCAAGTGCTTCTTGGTGAGGTAGAGAATCCCATCAAACCACTGCCAGAACGTGAATCCTCGGCCAGGAAGAATCTCCTGTAAATGGAAAAGGTGAGTGAGTAAAGGAAGGAAGGGAACCAGGGATGCCCCACCCTCCTTAAAAAACCCCCACTGAGGGACCTTATTGAACTGGGACCACGACACTTGGCGCTTCTGGAATTCCTCAGGACTGCTGTTGTTGTCACCAAAGATCTTCTGAGCCAAGAAGTAGTAGTGCTCCTTAAGCAGCCCTTTAGTTGTCTCCACCTCAGCCATGAACTTCTGGTTGAGAGTCTCACACATGGACTCCCAGCTGACACGCTCAGCTACCATGAAAGGGATGCGATTCTGGAATAGCCAGAGAGACAGAACCTCATAGCTATACAGAAACACACAGAGAGAAAACAAACCACCGGAAGCAGCAGCAGGGGGAGAATGTACATCCACCTCACAATGGCAACTGCACACAAAATAACAGCAAAGAAGTAGCCCAAACTAAGAACATAATCTATGATGTCCTACCTACAAACTTCCCCTGCACAGCCAATGTTCTCACTCACTTTGCACCCATGGGGGCAGGACTAGGCCTCCATGTTACATTATTGGCCTGGAATGACGTTTTTCTCCCTCTCTCATCATATTGAGAGGTGGGAACATCCAATGAAGCTGAATGCAGGAAGATTTGGGGCAGGTAAAAGAAAGTCTTCACATAACTGAACTATGGAATTCACTCTCACTTGGATGTCTTTAGAAGAGGATTAGACAAAATCATGGAGGAGAGTGCTATCACTGGCTACTAGTCATGATGGCTACATGTTCCCTCTAGGATCAGAGGCGATAGGCCTCTGAACAGAAGTGCACCTAGGGGTTGCCTAGGTTAGCCTCCACCAAGGACACAGCCCCCAGCCCCCCCCCCCAAATATCACACCTCCACTTCGATACATGTGGGATGTAATCCTCTGGAGTAGTCAAGTAGCCTACATTTCCTGTTTGCCTAGAGTGAACATGCATGGGGAATGTTGGTCCAGTCAGTTGAACTTCCTGTTACACCTGGCTGAAGCATCCTTCCTTTTGCATGTGACTAGTAGGTGGGCGTCACCTTTCCAGACCTGGTAAAAGGTCAAGTCATGTAGCCACCTCCCTTCTTTTTTGTCCTGCCTGCTTCCTGCTTCACCTAGGTTATCTCCCATATGGGGTAAACATATTTGTACATATTTGTAACTTTAAGCCTAAAACCTGCCTTCAGGGATCACACTGTGCTCTGCCTAATCGTGGGTAAAACTACTTTTTGTTACTTATGAATAAGACTGTTGTGTCTTTATTCTTTTAGGAGGGATTCAAGGGATCATACCAGGAACATATCCAATCTGAGCAAGCCAGATTGAATTGCTTATTATCTTAAGAGACTCACACGATTCTGCAACCAGCTTCTTGCTGTGTAAAGGGGGAATGCACTCTGCTGTATAAAGAAGCTTTCTGGATTATATTAATCAATATATCCTCTCCTGTTACCCACAACATTCCCACAATACATCTCCTTGCCAAGGGTGCAAGGGAGCCTAGGTATGCCTCTGCCTCTGAATACCAGTTGATGGGAGTCAAAAGTGGGGAGTTTTTCTGCAGTGAAGTCCTGCTTATGATCTTCTCATAGGCAGAACAGAGTGCTGAACAAGATGGGTCTTTGGTTTGAACCAGCCGCCTTCTTCTTCTGTCCTTAATGTGAGAAGCTATGGGTCATGTGGAAGAAGTCCATGCACACTTACAGATCGCCCTCCCAGAACCTAGGATAATGCTGGCATGGTGAGGAGTCACAGCCTTTGCGCCCAGAGCGTTTCATTGTGCTTCAGTAGTGTGGACAGGAGTAGTGCAGCAGTGGGGCCCAAATCACTGCCATAACATGAGAAGCATTTTGCTTTGGTTTGGGTTTCATCCTAGTGCCCCCTCCCATCTGAAAACACAATCACATTGTACTGTTACCAAACCTCTTCACTTTGCAAAAGCCATGCGTTGGGCATCTCCTTGTTCAAGTGCAACTAATCATGAAATCACAGAATTGTAGCGTTGGAAAGAACCACGAGGTTCATCTAGTGAAGTGTTTCCCAAACTTGCGTCTCCAGCTGCTTTTGGACTACAATTCCTATAATCCCTGACGACTGGTCCTGCTACCTAGGGATGATGGGAGTTGTAGTCGAAAAATAATAATAGCTGGAGACCCAAGTTTGGGAAACCCTAATCTAGTCCAACCCCCTGAAATGCAGGAATCTCTCGGTCCAAACCGGGGCTCAAACCCACAATCCTGAGATTAAGAGTCTCACGCTCTACCAGCTGAACTATCTATTTCACTTGATGTCACACCGTACTCTTTAATTCCGCCCCCAACAACAAGTGCTTCTACACCTTGGGGACACGGACAGCTTTATATGTCAGCTTATGTCCATCACTTACAGTAGCGGCAAAGGCATTGTCCCACAAGATGGTGGCTTTGGCATTGTTCTCCTGGTTGCCATGGACGATCACCACAATAGGAAGCGACAGGGCCTGGAACACAAGAAGTGGAAAGAGGAAGCACACTTTAGCATGGGGATTGCTTTCTTTACAGCCAGAGCCCTCTCCCTGCCCCTCATAGGAGCACAAGAAGCTGCCTTAGACAGACTCAGACCATTGGTCCATCTTGCCCAGCAGTGGCTCTCTAGGGTCTCAGGCAGGGAGTTCTCCCAGCCCTACCTGGAGATGATGGGGACGGAGCCTGGAACCTTCTGCATGCAAAGCAATGCTCTACCACTGAGCCACAGCCCTTCCCTTGAGTTACAGCCCTCTCCAAATTCACTGCTGAAAACGAAGAATTTCCAATTCTAGAAACCAAAAGTGGTGACCTGCAACAAAATGTTGCACTGTATCCCCAAGTCCCTAACAGGAGTGCTCCTGTTTAAGTGGATAAGGAGGTGTGTGTGTGTGTGTGTGTGTGTGTGTGTGTAATATAGAGTTAGCTTCAGGAGGGAGGAGGAAAAGGAGTAACTCTTTTTCCTTTCCCAGGTACCTGAAACTGGGCTATCTAGTAGTATAATTCAGATGTGGGGCTCATTACAGATTTATTTACAATATTTTCAAGAAAACTATTGCTGCCCACAGCTCCCTCACTTCATCTGAAATTGCCTCCCATACAGGGCTGGCCCAATACATTTTGTCACTTGAAGCAAAACAGAAAATGGTGGCCCTCCCCACACCACCAGACTGGAGGCAGCCTGGGGAAGCCCTGGCACACTGAAGATGGCACGGGGGCGGGGGGGGGGAGAGGAGGCCATAGTGCCCCACTCATTCCAGGTAGTGGCTGTGGGTGACAAGCTCAGGACGCGACAAGCGGTGCGCTTCCTGGGGGCCTTCAGAGCTCGTTCCATGATGTGGTTCTGAGGTGGTGGAGAGATCTTTCCCCTCAGGGGATGACTGAGATGGTGACGGCTCCTATTATCCACAGCTGGAGGCAGTGTGCAGATGTGCAGGGACACCCCTAACCTTTCTTTCCACATCTGCCTGAGGCAACTGGGCAGGCTTGGAAGTGGGCTGTAGTTTTGGGGGATTTCAACATTTCCACCAAGGCCACCTTGGTTGGGCGGGATTGGGGCTTCCATGTCTACAATGCAGAACTTAGGAAGTGGGTCATCCCTGGCACCTCTGTGGAATCCATTTGTGCCCTTCCAGCAACAAAATCACCAACAGGCCACAATCTGCAAGCTTAAATAATGAGATAAACCTAAGCAGTAGGGCTGTTACCTGCAAGCGGAAGATGGTTTTGTTGGGACCAAGGCTAACATTGGCACTGAAGAGGATAGCGCATTTCTCTTCGGTCACAGACTCGGTGCTCTTGCGGTCACAGCGCTTGATCTTCTTTAGGAGCTGAAGGAAGAGAAAGGCAAAATCACACCCGGCTAACCTAGAAAATGTCACAAAAGTTGTGGGGTCAAAGTAATCACTTCAGCTACTGCTTGGGAAAATTCTACTCCATACTTCAGCCTCTTTTTATCTGTTTCTGATCCAACAGCCATCTTGAATCATGGAGCTACAGTGGTCCAGTTGTTCACAGAGTCCAAATTTAGAAACTAGAGTCTACAGCTACATCTAAACACACAGAAGAACAAGGACATGTTCTGACATGGAAGATCAGAGTGCCTTACTTCAGAATGGAAGCTGCACTTCTTCTTTTTAAATACTCCCTATAAGAAGAAAACTAGTACAGAATGGAAAGGATTTAGTTAGAACTTTTCTCCCTGCTGTGCCAATTTTATTCTTGGAGCAAGTATTTTAATTTTTTTTAGTGGAAGAATATTCTTCCCCTGCAATCTGAAATGGAACAGCCTATTCCTATCATCTCATAACTTCGTCATCCCATCCTGCTGCAGGTATCTGCTGCATATAGCAGTTTCTAAGCCTTAGAGCATTGGCAGTGGACTTGTGGCCCTCTAGATCAGGGGTAGGCAACCTAAGGCCCAGGGGCTGGATGCGGCCCAATCGCCTTCTCAATCCGGCCCACGGATGGTCCGGGAATCAGCGTGTTTTTACATGAGTAGAATGTGTCCTTTTATTTAAAATGCATCTCTGGGTTATTTGTGGGGCCTGCCTGGTATTTTTAAATGAGTAGAATGTGTGCTTTTATTTAAAATGCATCTCTGGGTTATTTGTGGGGCATAGGAATTCGTTCATTTATTTTTTTCAAAATATAGTCCTGCCCACCATGTGGTCTGAGGGACAGTGGACCAGCCCACGGCTGAAAAAGGTTGCTGACCCCTGCTCCAGATGTTGTCAGATTACACTCCCAGCATCCCTGACTGTTGGCCATTCTGGCTGGGGGGCTGATGGGAATTGGAGAATTGGAGCTAGAGAGCCGCCGGTTCCTCACCGCTGCCCAAAGCTATTCAATCCTGGATAATGGTTTGAAGGCACACAATGCTGTGACATTTCTAGGTGTGTGTGTGTGTGTGTGTGTGTGTGTGTGAGTGAGAGAGAGAGAGAGAGAGAGAGAGAGAGAGAGATGCAGTCTGCTCATGGCCAGGATGGAAGACTGCTTTAGAGATAAGTCATGAAGTCATATGAAGATACAGTGGTACCTCTACTTACGAGTAACTCTACTTACGTTTTTTTCGAGTTACGAGTGACTTCCGGTAAAACAAAATGGCCGCCGCATCCGAATTTTTTTCTACTTACGAAAAGACGTCGCGGCCGCTTTTAATAGGATTTTTTCGACTTGCGAATTTTTGACCCGGATGTTTCGACTTATGAATTCCCCCCCCCCCCAATGCATTCCTATGGGGATTCTACTTACGATTTTTTTCTACTTACGAAAATCGCGTCGGAACGCATTATCGTCGTAAGTAGAGGTACCACTGTAAGTCAATTTATGGTTTCTGAAGGAAAGCAGGGTTTGTATAACATTCGTACTTTGGTTGTCGAACGCCCTGGAACTCGGACGTTTTGGTTCCCGAACGCCGCAAACCCAGAAGTGATTGTTCCAGTTTGCGAACGTTCTTTTGGAACCTGAACGTCCAACGGGGCTTCCGCGGCTGCAGCCAATCAGAAGCCGTGATTTGGTTTTTGAACGTTTTGGAAGTCAAATGGACTTCCGGAACAGATTGTGTTCGACTTCCAAGGTACGACTGTACAAACAAAATTATCCAGTCAGGTATAAAGCCTCAAAGCAGCTTTCTCCCAAACATACAACCTAGGGGAGAAGCACCAACTTGTGAGGGAGGCTTGGGGGGCCCGAATGTCATGGGTGGTTTCTCCTCCTCCCATTGCATTCAAGTGTGTGCATACACACACTGCTGTAGTTACCATATTCTTAAAGAGAGCACAGCAGGCATTGCTTGTTGCATTTGTCTCCAGAGGTGCTGTGTTGTTCTGAATTTCTCCAGTGTTTTCACTGAAACCAAAAGAGAGAAAGCATATGAGTATGTACTTCCATTCTGACAGGGGTTAATAATTGTGGGTGTATCAGGTGAAAAACAACATTTTCAGAGTGACTTCCATAAAACCACAATCTGATCTTGGAATCAGACCAACAAATGTAACAAAGGTGACCAGGAGCTTTGCTTTCTGTGGAATGGCTATCCTTTTTTTAAAAAAAAAATGTTTTTCTTAAAAAATTAAATAGCAGAAGATGTTAGCTTTGTTCCTGTAGAGGTGAAATGCACTGCATCCACTGAATAGCACTGTGAACAAATTTCTGGAGGGGCAAATGCACAGGGCAGGCCCAAGACAATAGCTGCCTGCGGGAAAGGACAAGATTTGCCTCCTCTCATTCCATATGACACCAAGGGCAGGATAGTGTTCTCTGCTGTGCCTGAGGGCAGCAGGCTAGTTTAGGGAAGGACAAAGACAAGCCATGCTGCAAATACAGCTCTCTGCAAATGGCGGCTTAGGAGGAACAGCCAGTTATTTCCTGCTATTGTTTTCCCCACAACATCTGCCGCCAGAGGCAGTTGCCTTCCACATCAAAAAAGAGGGGGGGGCCTTACAGAGATGTATGGCTTTATGTACATGTGCATTTATGCTTCACCTTAGAATAAAGGTGGCTGGCTACGAAATTTCCAATAGCCTTCCAACACCTAGAATGGGGTGGGGGGTGTTATCAGATGCACTCCATTAACTGCCCCATCCTCTTTATCTTCTGCAAATTGTCACCGGTCCTCACTTGCAATTATCATTCAAATCAGGGGTGGGAAACAGTTTTTAGTTCACGAGTGGCATTCCCTCATGGCTAACCTGCCAGGGGTTACATGCAGCAGAGAGCAGGGGCAAAGCCAGAGTGGGTGGGGCCACCCCACACAAACACCCCATCAATTTAGCAGCCATGATCAGCCTTAAAAAGCAACATTTCACACAAATAACACAGAAACAGAGTTTTATCGGTGCTAGTCCTGCTCTGAGTAGACCCATTGGAATTACTGCACAAGACAAACACGGGTCCATTGATTTCAGTGGGTCTACGCTGAGCAGAATTTAGTTATCTAAAGAGAAAAATGATGGATAATTACCTTCCAATCTGCACATTAGCCCAGGAGGCATGGATCGGGTCACTTTGCATCCGAAAACAGAGGCATCAAACTCTTCAAGCATCCCTGCTCTGAGGTGTGATAGGAGCAGAGCTGGGGCCTGTTCCAAACCAGCACCTCCACTTATGTCAAGAGCAGGGAACCTGTGGGCCTTCCAGATGTTGCTGGGCCACAATCCCCCTAATTCCTGACCCTTGACATGCTGACTGAGACTGACAGAATCCCAACAACATCTGGTTCCCTGTCCCTAACTTATGTGGATGGCAAGGTCGGGAAGAGCATAAAATAGTACTTGCAGCCCTTCAGGAACTCTCTGTAGTGAAGGGCCCCTACAATGTGGAAGCGCCACAAGAAATAAGCCTGCTCAGTGAACCCTAACCCCCCCCTTGGGAAAGACATTTGTTCAAAAGGGGGAGAGGCAACCAGACCTCTTTGCTATGCCTAGTATTCAAAACCTCAAAACGTTGATAAAGAAATAAAGCAACAGGGAGAGTGGCATGTTCAGCTGCAAGGGTTCCGCTCACCTGAGGACAGTCTCAAGGTGGCTAGTAGCTAGCTCCCGGGCCTGTTTCTCCGTCACAATGTCAGCGGTGACCGTGAAGGAGTGTGGAGACTTCAGCAGCTGCGGGCCCAGCAGGAAGCGTGTGGTGGCTTGAAATTTGGTTTGGGTCTTCAGAACTTGTAGGGGCTGTTTGTCCACCAGGAATGAGCTGAAGGGGAGACACAAGCAGTGGTCAGAGAGCCAGGGAGCAGTGAGAAGGATTGGCTATTAGCCGTGCTGCAGTCAGCCTCATCACTCTCCCTGCTCCCCAGTCAGTATGATGGACAGAAAACATAGAGCTATAGGAAGAATCAGCAACTGAAGGCTCCAGAGACAAAACTAGCCCCTAGAGTAGGACCAATCTATCTTTCCCCAGTTGTCAGCACAGAGACAAGAGTGATTTATGGAGGAATGTCATGGCTGTGGCAATGGACTTGCCATACCTTGGTGCGAGTGGCCTGCAACTCTGCACCCCTGCAAAGCAGTCCTTCCTTAAAACTAAATTCTGCTGGCTAATGTATGGAGACCCAAGGGTAGCGTTTAAATGACAGTGATGGGGAAGAGGAGAAAATGGTGGAAGCACAGCTCTCAAGGCTGAAATGACTTATCTCAAGAGTCCTGTCCCAGTCTCCAGGAGGCAGCAACAGTTATTCCACATTTACATTGAGGCCACATTCACACCATACACCTAAAGCACTATGACAGCATTTTAGATAGTCAGGGCTTCCCCAAAGAATTCTGGGAGCTGTAGTTTGTTAAGGGTGCTGTGAGGTGTTGTAAAGTTACAATTCCTAGAGTTCCCTGTAAAGAGGGACTGGTTGTTAAACCACTCTGGAAATCATACTTCTGTGAATCTTGGGGACTGTATCAGTATTTCCCAACCTAATCTAGGCAACGGCACACTTGTTTCATTAAAAAAATCTCGCGGCACACCGCTCCTCCCCCACCCGGCTGCGCCGGGTCTCCTGACCCAGAGTTACCTCTGGGATCAGCTGTAGCGCGGCGTCCTTTCTCCCGCCCATCAGCTGGGGCACCAGGTCGGGATTCTCCCACGAGGCTTCTGTTGCTGCTGCTGCTGCAGCAGCCAAGGGAGCAGCGCCGCCCTGGCTTCTGCTTCGCCGCCGGGCTCCAGCATTGCCGCCGCCACGGACCTGTGCAGCGCGGGGCTGCAGGGCACCCTGGGCTCTGATTCTCGCGCGAGGCTTCCGGTCGGGATTCTCGCGCGAGGCTGCTGTTGCTGCTGCTGCAGCAGCCAAGGGAGCAGCGCCGCCCTGGCTTCCGCTTCGCTGCTGGGCTCCAGCAGCGCCGCCGCCACGGTCCTGTGCAGCCCTGGGCTGCAGGTCCCTTTTTCCGCGGCACATCAGCCGGTGTCTCGCGGCACACTAGTGTGCCGCGGCACACCGGTTGGGAAACGCTGGTTTAACTCTCACAGAGCTACAATTCCCAGCATCTTAACAAACCAGAATTCACAGATTCTTTGAGGGAAACCTTGTGCTTTAAATGTACTGCATGGATGTGACCATACACTGCATTGTTTAACCTGTTGTTAAGGGGAAAGCCAATCTTTGAGGTGTGGGTATGTGGGTAGGGGGCAAGCAATTGCTCTCAGTGGCCTTCTGATTCTCTTCAGATCTATGACCTCGGTGCTTCTGGCAGGGATTCTCCTTACTTTTTGACGAGGGCACTAAATACATTATCCAGACGTTCCTGAAGCTCAGAGCTCAGCTCAATTTCAGAGGCTGCCAACTGCAGGCGGAGCTGGAAGCAAATGTCCACCAGGCTTTCAAATCTGCCAGGAAAAACACCAGGTAAGGGTTAATTTCCCCTGCCACCAACCAAAATCCCACAACAACTCCAAGATTACACAAGCTTTAAGAACCAAACAGACTGGACAAAAAGGTGCTGCAGTCACCCTCACACCAACCGGCAACAGTGTTCCTACCTTTAAGTCTATCAAAAGGTTAAAGCAGGGGTAGTCACAGGTTGAGGGTCACATTCCCTTCTGGGGGCCACATGCTGGCCGTGGGAAGGACCAGAGACGAAAGTGGGTAGAGCAATGAATTTTAACTTTGTACAGTGGGCTAGTTTTCTACATACACTTGCACACCCCTCTTTGTTCTGTAGTCAGACAAGTAAGAAGCATGATAGGAGTTCAAGGGCACATTCCAGCCAGGCAAAGATATTTGAGGGGCAAAGGAGGCCCAGTGAGGAGTGTGGCTGGATGAGATCTGGGAGTGACCTGAGGCAAATTCCAGAGGCCAGACAGAGAGGCCTGGAGGGCTGAATTTAGTTCTTGGGACCCGAGGTTCCCCATCCTTGGGTTAGAGAAACATCCAAGTTGATCAGCAAGGGTCCAGATAAGGGCTTTTCTGGCTATATGTATAGTTGCAGTGTTTAGGCAGGGTTGCATGTGATGCTGCAATTTTGTGGGAGTGTGCAGCATGGTACTAGGTGAGGAATTCAGCCTCTAGAGTGTCAGAACTTTTCTTTTAAGGCTCACACACGTAAGTTTCTAGCACTTGTGACTGCTTTGCTCTAGCCACAGGACATACACAGTCCTGCATAATTTAGAACACAACAACTACATACCAGGCTCGTCTGGACACAGACTGGTCCAACAAGGGAGATTGCTTTGCCTCTTTTATATCTTGGGGGTTTGTTTAAGCAGCACCAAAGGGGCATTGGCACATTTAGACCTTGAGCTTCCTTACCATCAGCACTAACAATATGACTGGCTTTGCAACCCGAGTTGGAAGAAACTCCCAACAATGCCAAAATAGTAGTTCCCCAAATGAAGTTATGCACTAACTAAGCTCTCCCTGCACTACTCACCTTTTCTGGAGTGGAGCCAAGTCCTCATCAAAGGGAGTTCCATTCCCAGCCAGCTGTTGCTGCCTCTTCCAGATCACAAGTCTCATCAGCACCATTTTCTTTGCACCTTCTAGTTCATTAGCTGTTTTCAGGAACAGGTTTTGAAGATTCTGGAGAGACTGAAACAAGACACAAATAGGTTGGTAGGCATGAAGAAGACAAGAAATGCTGTTGAGGCATAAATCAGATGTGCCACAGAACACGGTGATGGTCTCAGGGAAAGGGAGCCAGGCAAAAAAGATCTTGGAGTGTGTTCCCAGTAGACTACTTCCCCCAACCACAGAGCCATCTGCCACCAACTGCCCTGTGGGGAGAGTCCTGGTGACTTATGGTATGTTGGTATCATTTGTTGTGGCTTTAAAGAATGTATTTGAAAGTTACTTGTCACCTTCACAGGACCTGTATCCCAAAAGGAGGGATATAAATAAGTAAATGATTCTGCACCAATCTGTATGCATGCTGTGTGTCCAGGGGTTAAATCAAGGTTGTTTAAGGCTGCATGCGGCCCTTGAAACCTTTTTTGGAGGCTCTCAGCAACATTTGACTCTCCTGCCCCAGCCCTTGTGCCTCCTTCCCAAAGCCAGGTGCTGGGCTTTGGGGAGGAGGTGTGAGAGCTCTGACGGGGTCCCAAAGGCCTCCCGGTTCTTCCCAAAGCCTACTTAGCATTTTCCCAGCTTGGGGAAGGAGATGGGAGGACTCTAGGACCCTGTCGGAGCCTCATGCCTTCTTCCCAAAGCCTGGCACCTCACTTAGCCAGCTTTGGAAAGGCTGTGCGAATGATGGAGGGGGCATCGTATTTTGGCCCCGCTCCTCCCCGCGCCATGCAACAAGGCAGTGTGCGGCCCATGACTTTCATGGCAAACTACTCCTGTGGCTCACTTCTTATGAAGGGCCACAGGTTTGTTCTCCCCAATCTAGGTGATGGAAAGATATCAATCTTTTAAACAAAATCCATTCATCAAACAAGAACAGTGTCTGCAGAATGAATGGACCACCATCATGAATGGGTTACTCACACTTTCTTGCAGGTTCTCCTGGGGTGAAAATTGCAGGTTCATCTGCAAAGGAACTGAAGACCGTACAATCATGATTAGCATCTGCAGAAGAACTTCAGGCCTAAGTTACATTATCACAGAAGGACAAGGCAAGGACTTACTGCCTAGGGTCGTGGGTTCGAGACCCACTTTGGGCAAAAGATTCCTGCATTGGAGGAACTGGACTAGATGATCCTTGTGGTCCCTTCCAACTCTACAATTCTATGAGTTCTCTTAATTCTCTGAATTAATGGAAATCCGTTTGTCACAAGCCTCTCCATATGCAGAACGAAGCAGCAGCTGCATTCTACTCAGTCTACAACACACCCTCACCCACCAATAACTTTGATACTGACAAGCATATGATTTGCTGCTCTTCATGAGCAAAGAATGTATGGATCAAAAGCTGAGGGGGAGACAAAATGGGAGAAGGGGATAAACTGGTTATGTGGATTTCTAGCAGGAGCAGAGAGCCAAAGGGCTGGCAGGGTTTGGTCCATGCAGCACTCTTGATTGGCTCAGCTGTGCCTGTTTGTGGACAGCGTCCCTAAAGGTTTCCCAGAATAATGCAGTGAACTGGAACCTTGAGCCTCCTGCTGGTGAGACCCGGATTCCTTCCACCAGGCTAGGGCTCTTCCTGCTACCCATGTGATCCAAAGGAAGTCAAATGGCCCCCTGATGTGTATGCTTCAATGGCTGAACAGGCAGGGAACTGGTCCATGGCGTTTGCAGTGGGAGTCTGAGTCCAGAGAACCCCATCTCTTTTGCCCCCAAGATGACTTATGGAAAAAGTTGAGTGGGGTCATTGCCTCCCCCTGGAAGAGCTTGAACTCACATATCTCGCTTCCCAGCCTCGTCCCCTTAGCAGTGAGCTGGCCAGGGCTCCCAGTGCTGTATCTTCCTTAGCAATGTGGGTCTGGGATCCTTGGCCAGGAAAGCTAGGTATCCTCTCTGCAGGCTTCCTGCCAATGGGTCTGTGTGACGGCTGTGTTAGTTACACAGTCCAAAGAGTGCTGGTGTGGCATGAAGGGATCTGGACCCTGAGATGCAGTTGTGCCTGAGGGTTTGTGAGCAGTGGGGTCGTTGTGGTCTGTGCCAGAGGAGCTCACAGACTGTGTAGAGGAGGGGAGGCTGAGACATCAGTGTATGTGGTGGTGGTACAGGGAGGTGTTCTATAAGTGTGTGCCAATTGGAAGATGGAGCTCTGGAGAGTAGGGCTTCAAGTTACAAGAAAGGAGATTCTGCAGGGGCGGAGGAAGCCTCCTCGCCACCCGGGGCGGCGAACGGAGGCTTCCCCTGGGGGCGGGGCGTTGTGATGTTGCGTCGTGACGTCACGATGCAACGTCACGACGGAGTGCGCATGCACGAAATGATGCGCATGCGCACTCCGTCGCCGGGCGCTGCTGCTCCCGCAGCGCCATTGGGAAGCGCCGTGCCAAAAGTGGCAACGGCACCCCCTGAGCCGCCGCACGCGATTGGCGGCTGTGGTGTGTGTGCCCCGCCGCTGCTGCTTTTGGCGTGGCGGCTTGCAAGGGTGCCGCGGGAGCAGCAGCGGCGCCGGCGGGAGGGCCCCGCGCAGGGTGGGGCCAGCCCAACTGTCACCCCTCCCCCGTGTGAAACCCGGGGCGTACCGCCCCCTCCGCCCCCCCTTGCGGCGCCAGTGAGATTCTGACTAAACACCAGGAAAAGCTATCTGACAGTAAGAGCTGTTTGACAGTGGAACAGTCTCCCTCGGGAGGTGGTGGATTCTCCTTTCTTGGAGATTTTTACGCAGAGGTTGGATGGCCATCTGTCATGGATGCTTTAACTGAGATTCCTGCATTGCAAGGGGTTGAACTGGATGACCCTCGTGGTCCCTTCCAACTCTACAATTCTATAATTATGTGACTTGAATTGAATTCATTGACCCCCTCCATGTGTGGGTGGCATATGGGCATCCACCACTATAGCCCCTGATTCATTGGCGTTGGCAGTGATGCTACATGCATGGCTGATGTTTTAGGAATGTCTGTTTCCCTCCCTCCAGTTGTGGCTCAACAGCTGCAGGATATGGTAACTACGTCTCCCCCCCTTACCCCCAGCATAACTGGCATATATGATTGCTCTGCCCAGCAACTTCCTATGTTCCTAATACTCTGTGGGCAAAGCATAGCAGTTTTCTGCTGGGCAGAAGGCACCTGTCCCTGTGTACCCTCAAACCTGGCAGCGTTCATCTCTACCTCCTCACCTCTTGCGTTGCCGTTCATCTGATTCAAGCTCTCCCGGAGTGCCTGGATCTCCTGCACTCTGTATTGCAGCTTCTGCAGACTGAATATAAACCTCAGTTCTTCCCGTTGGCGTTGGATGAAGAGGGCCACATTCTGAAACTATAAGAAGCAAAAGTGAGACGTGGCTCTTCCTGCTCCCATTTTCTACATATTTAATAGCTAAATAGCTATTGCTTCGTGACACGATGCAAAACCGGGGTAGAACTGACCTGGCAGTGCAGTTGCTGCAGCTTACCTGGAAGGAGAGTGGAAGGGGCAAGGCAGTGGGGAGGCTGGTGCTGTGCAAATGCACTTGTGCAGCCAATACAGCACTCCTGCCAGGAGGTCAGAATGAACTGGTCTGCACTGGTGATTGGTGACTGTTATGCAGAGATAACAGGGTGAGATATCGTGACCATAGTGCCTCTGTTGCAGAGAACACCTTTTGGGAATCCTCTTACCTGTTGGGCTGCTGCTTGCTCTCCCTCTAAGATTCTTTTTATAGCCCCGACCAACTGCAGTGGCTCTCTCCGGTATCTATTCTAGAATTATTGGGAAGAAGACAAATGTTGTTAATGCTTGTGCCTCAAGCCACCTGTGAGGTTGTCCCATGGTTTATCCCCATCACGAAAATGGACTGAAACTGCTGTATAGACAAGGATGGGGAACCTGCGGCCTTAGAGATGTTGTTGGACTACAACTCTCATCATCCCTGGCTATTGGGCAAGCTGACAGAGGCTGAAGGGAGCTGGAGTATAGCAACATCTGGAAGGCCACAGGTTCTCCAGCACTCAGAGGCAACAAGATGGGGTGGGCCATGTCCCCCTAAAGTGAATCCATACTGCAAGCTGTAAGCCTACCATAGTTTATTATGTCACACCTTGCCTAAGAAACTGGCTCTCAAAAGCCTGGAAACTTAGCACAAATTGGCGAAGGGTTGTATCCAATGATAGTCATGCTCAGAGCAGACCCACTAAAATGGCTAAGTTAGGCTCATTTATTTCAGTGGGTTTACTCCATAATTTAGTTGGCTGCAACCTGAAAGGTCCCACTTTTCTACTTACTGGTACTTGGAAGTTTTGTGGTGTATGTTTTTAAAATGTTGGGGAAATGTTGGGAAGCATTCAAAACACATCATTCTGATGTGGCGTAATCCATTCTGTCACCTCAGAATTCTGCCACATGTGTGGACCAGGCTCATGGACTCATCTCTCTGCCTGGTGGCTCTGCAATCTATGTGACCTGCCTTCGGGCCTTTCCTTCCCCCATGAAAGCCCTCCCTGAGGTTGCTTGGGGAGGTGTTCAGCAATCCTGACAGCAATCCTTTCCAGTCATCAAATCCACCCTGTTGCTAGGTAAGTTACCAAAGGCTAGCAGATGAAACCCAATCCTTACTGTCTCTTTCCTAAAGTTTTGACAAACACACCTTCATTAGGTGTTCCACTATAACAAACTGCTGCATTGTCCACAAAAAGGGACAAGAAGGTAACGTAACAGGATAAAATTGGCACAGCGGAAGGCTCTGTTTTGATTTGCCCCTCTCCAGTGTGGTCTTTTTCAACAGACACCAGTCTCCTACGTACCTCGATATTGGCAATGACCTGAAGAATCGGGCCAGTCTGGCAGTTTTTGTTGGCTAGGTCTTGCAGTCTCTCCACCATGGCAGACAGAAGCCTGTCAGCAAGAACAGCACAGAAGGAGTCTGAGCTGTTGATGAATTCCCTGAGGAGACCACGAGCGGGGGGAGAAAGAGAGAAGGAGAATTGGAGACTTGCAGGTCATTATTCCAACAGCCAACTCCACCCACTCCTTCCTTTTCAAAATTTTGTCCAAGCCACCCAGGGTGGATTTGATTTAAATCAAATTGATTTAAATCATGATTTAAATCACTAGTCAGTAAGGCTTGATTTAAATCACTAGTCATTAAGACTTGATTTAAATATTTTTTTTACAGAAAGACTCATTCTTGCTGGTATAATCTTAATATTTACAACCATATGAAGGTTTCATTTTTGGAATAATAAATTTTCAGAGTAGTTTTTACAGTTATATCAAATTACTGATTTGGTTATACTACTAGAAATACATAGACAGATAATTATGAAATTATGGTGAGGTTTAATAAGTTAACTGTTTATATTTGGACAACTTTTCTGCTGTACTTTATTGGAAGGAGAAAAATAATCATTTCCTTAATAACCATTTAAACAATTTATTTAACTAAAACAATAACATGATAGCATATGTATCCATGTTTGTTAACTGATGTGGTTAAACGTTTTTCTAAAAAAAACAGACTGAGTTTTAAGCACACTTGATAAACTTAAAACAAATCCTTAATTCCTGATGAATAGCCTTTGGACTACAATGTAACTTAAATAGAAGACTATATTTAGAAATATTTTTCCTCCAAAAGCATTTTATTTTAAAAATCCAATTTAAATCAAAAAAATCCGATTTAAATAAAAAAAAATCTGATTTTTTTGATTTTTTTTAAAAAAAATTGTTGATTTTTATCCACCCTGAAGCCACCACATCACCTAATAGGCCCCATTTCTCTCAAGCAACAAAACATGAAGTTTTTGTTTTTTGCCAAAGGCATCACTATACAGGCAGCCACTGGAGAAATGACAGCTCTCTGAGGCTCTGTACACACCATAATAAACCACATGGCTTCCCCCCAAGAATCCTGGGAACTGTAGTTTGTTAAGGGTGCTGGGAATTGTGGCTTTGTGAGGGTCTTAGGATTCTTTAAATGTCCTCAAAATTATTAATCAATTATCTAAATTTGTATACCATCCTTCATCCGAAGATCTCAGGGCGGTTCACAACATAAAAATACAGAACACCACAAAGTACATAATAAAAGCAATGACAAAAACAAAACAAAACAAAAATACACACGCACCCAATTGCCCTCTCTAGGCTCAAGTAGTATTATTGCTGTCAGGTCCTCATTTCAAAAGGGAAATGTATGGTGTGTACACACCCTAAGGCTACATAACACTAAGAGTATGCCTATACCTGTCTACTCAGAAGTAAATCTCACTCAGAAAAGGACCAGTATGAAAAAGTGTGGTTTCCTTTTTCAGTTACGTAAAAAGGAACAGCTTATTTGGGCCTTCCTCCAGCTCCGCATGTATCTGTGGGGAGAGGTTATGGACCTAACGGCCCACCTGTGAGGGAGGATGATGTACAATGGGGAGCTAAAATGACTGCTTTTTTTGTTTACAGGAATGTAACTTTGATAATGCATGTTTTTGGGGGTTTTAAAAAAAATATTTATACTTTTCAGGTTTATACATTTCACTAATTTTATAATCATTTTGACATTTCAAAACTTAAACCTCCTTCCCTCTCTTTCTGCGGTTCCTTAAATTTACTTTTAATATCTTCTGCATATTCAAATTGCCGGCAGTTTAATTTGCTCGTTTATTCATCTTCTTTAAATATATTCTCTTATGAAACTGCAGGTTATAACAATAATCCTGCCAATGTTCTTATCTGTTTACAATTTATCTGTAAATACGGTATTCAACAAACCATTACCATTCTTTTATATAAAGTTTTATAATGTATGTTTTTTGGAACTGGAGTACTGCACTTTGTTGTTCTGTTTGCAGTTGTTTTATAATTGTTATTTGTTCTGAAAATCAATTAAAAATATTTTAAAAGAAAGGAGGGGGAAGTCGCCCCCCCTTCAGTTCAATGGGACTTGCTCTTAGGTAAACCTGTATAGCATTACAGCCTTTGTCTGCTGGCCAAAGGAGCAGGTCTGGAGAAGCTGGACCTGCATAATCTTCTTGTGCAGCTATAGAGCCATTTCAGTAGACTTCATCAGACTTCCAGATGGGGACTACAACTCCCATCATCCCTGACTACGTCAATACTGACTGCAGCCAATGGGAGTTGGGAGTCCAACAAGATCAGGAGGCTACTAGGTTGGGGAAAACTTCTTTAAGAAATCTGACCTAACCTCTGTGTTATGACCTGAAATGTGATGATGGTACAGGGATGACATCACATTGCAACATCTTACCCTGAGTTAATTCACTGATGGTAAAACTAGTGGTTTTATGTTTTTATATTGTTGTAAAACACTATGATATATTTTGTTATGATATAGCAGTATACAAATATTTCTATAAATAAATAAAATAATAAACTGCAAAGAGGGGAAGCCCTACAAAGACATGTCTTCACTTTAATCTGTATATGAAGAAGAGTTGTGCGGGATGAGATGAGGGAATGAATAGCACTGGTGGGAATTAGTTTGGAGAAAACAAGGCTGTTTTTGAACAATGCTCCTCTGTAGACTTACCAAGGCTGGTTTTCTAACCAGTCCCCCAGAAGGCATCGCAGGCTTCGAGGAAATTCTTCGAAGAGGCCACTCAATAGCTCTGGAGGCATGTCAGAGACAAGGCTCCACAGGGACATCTTGGAATTCGTCATCTACAGTAGTAAAAGTAGAAGTTGGCTGTCACCACACTCAAGAGATGCTACGGCACACTGGCCAATCTGAGAATGAATTGTTTACTGCTGAAGAAGGGCCTCTTTCCCCAACATCATCCCCCAAAATAGACCATCTATGACAGTGTTTATATCAACAATAGGAACACGGGAGGCTGACTTATAACTTAGATGTCAGTCCATCTGGCTCAGCACTTTCTACTCTTAATTAGCAGCAGCTACAGGTAGGTAGCCGTGTTAATTAGCAGCAGTTCTCTAAGACAGTGTTTCCCAACCAGTGTGCCTCCAGATGTTTTGGGACTACAATTCCCATCATCCCTGACCACTGGTATTGCTAGCGAGGGATGATGGGAGTTGTAGTCCCAAAACATCTGGAGGCACACTGGTTGGGAAACACTGCTCTAAGGTCTCAGGAAGAGAAGGTTTCTTGCTTCCTAATTCTCTTCAACTGGAAATGGACATGGACAGATTGGACATCAGGCTTCCTGTCTGCAAAGCATCTGCTTTACCAGTGAGCTGAGATCATCTTTTAATATGATGCTTTTAAAACATTCCAAGACTGCCAGCTCACTGCAAAGCTTTCTGGAGATGATGATGATGATAACAACAACAACAATATCAGTTCTGATGGATAAAAAAGGAAGGCAGTCTGGTAAATTTCTCTTGAAAGCAAGTTCCTCAGAATGGCAGCAAAGGTAAGAAGGACACAGGCTACAACCATTGTTATTGACAGCACCCATCCTGTGGAATTCCTTCCCCACAAAGGCCTGCCTAAGTCCTTCATTGCATGCACTTATGCAGCTGGTGAAAACCTTCTTGCATTAGTTTATCCAGCAGCAGAGGTACCTGTACACCTAGGCTCCCTTGTGCCCTTAGTAAGGAGCTAGATGGTGCCCCCATCCCTTGCACCTTTCTAACCACTCCAAGCCAAAGTGGAGGGGTGTGGTTTTTGTGCACCCGCAGACCTGCACTGTTGGTGGGGGCCAACCTGGCCAACCCCTTGGCAAGCCCCTGCCCAGTGGGAACAGAACACTGTTGCTAGCATTCTGTCCTATTGTAACTAAGGGCTGGTCCATATTTCTGCTTGTCTCATGCCTGGAAAGGACGGGTCTGAGTTTCCCACTTGCTCTGTGCTTTCTAGGCATGGGATGAGTGCATTTGCCTTTGCCTTGCCCCCTTCTCCCAGAAAATCCACCTGAGTGCTAAATCGGAGCTAAAGGCAATCCGTTGAAAACCCAATTGCTAAACTGCGGGTTTTCCCAGAGGAAAGGTAAAGGTAAAGGTAAAGGGACCCCTGACCATCAAGTCCAGTCGTGTCCGACTCTGGGGTTGCGTGCTCATCTCGCTCTATAGGCCGAGGGAGCCGGCGTTTGTCCGAAGACAGCCTCCGGGTCATGTGGCCAGCATGACTAAGCCGCTTCTGGCGAACCAGAGCAGCGCACGGAAACACCGTTTACCTTCCCGCTGGAGTGGTCCCTATTTATCTACTTGCACTTTAACATGCTTTCGAACTGCTAGGTGGGCAGGAGTCCCAGAGGAAAGCAAAGGGAAAAATGGAGATGTGGATGATCCCTAAGCTGTTTTTTTAAATATATGAGTTCCTTTAGTTTATTTCTGTCTCACGGTATCAATGCATTTATGTAAACTGTAATCTGAACTATTTTGGGAAAAGGGCACTTATTATGAAAAGGTGACTGACCCTGTGTTTAAAAATGGATCAGTTTACAAATCCAGTGCAAAGTCTTTCCAAGGGATGTTTTATGGAGTCACTAACAACATCACCAAAGTCTGTAATTTCCTAGTTGGAAAAACAAATCTGTCCAGCTTATAACACTTGGCAGTAACAGAAGTGGAATGTCATCCTTTCCCTCTCCTTAGAAGTTCTTCAACAGCTCAGACTCAAAATAATAATGCACACGTGCAGTAGCAGGTTTTCAACTATTTTTCATCCAGTTCAGTTCACTATAACCTTTTTCCCTTCTATGAGCCATTTTTATAACCTCCTTGAAGGCTGTATACAATGCTAGTCCAACGCAGAGGAGACCCACTGAATTGAATTAACATGACTAACTTAGATCCATTCATTTTTGTGGGTCTACTCTGAGTAAAACTTAGTTTGATTTTTTTAAAAAAAACATGAAGAGTTTTATCAAACTTTTAATTATCTTAAAATATAATTCCGAAAGTACTGCACCAATTTTGACACAACGTTGGGTTCCATTCCTGGAGTGTTTTTACGTAAAGAAATTACACAGATATCACACCAGTGACAGGTAAAAAGGAAAAAAACCATACTTTTTTAGATCCAAACCAATCGTATAGTGAGCATGACATCACAACACTACATAGCCACATAGCCAACACCATTGTCAATGTGGTGACATCACTGTTGTGATACAGGCTATACAGGGTCAGAGAGCCCAGGAGGAGAGAGGAGAGGGAGGGAGGGGGGCCTTGGAGGCGAGGGTGGCTACGCCATCATTAGAAAGGAGACGTTTCTGAAGGAGGAAGAAGAGGCACACAGTAATTTCATTTCAATGACGAAGCGGGGG
This sequence comes from Darevskia nairensis, assembly GCA_034642065.1. Taxonomy (NCBI): domain Eukaryota; kingdom Metazoa; phylum Chordata; class Lepidosauria; order Squamata; family Lacertidae; genus Darevskia; species Darevskia nairensis. Next base: position 69,181 of record JAWWNI010001724.1, read on the forward strand.
TCGTGTGCATGGGGGGCGGAGGCAGCATTTTCACCGGGAAATTGAAACAAGCTGTTTGTGAGGGAGGGAGAAAGGGGCGATTCGGAGAGGCTTGGTCTGAGGGGGGACCTTGGAAGGGAACGGGAAGGCAGCCAAAAAGCAGGCGGAAGTTCAATGGGGGAAGCTGTGGGGAGTTAGCAGAAAACGGGGTCCAATACAGAGGGGGGGGGGAATATTTCTATATCTCCACAGGAAATGCAACAACCATTTGTATACCCAAAAGCATTGCAAAATTACAAACGTTCACAAAATGAGCACAGCAATGCGTGGCCGGGTCAGCTAGTTTTGTATTAAAATGTGAACTGAACTGAATCCCCGGCATCCCTATATGCACAGCTGGAAAAAGCTGGTTTCCCTGTAGCTGGACCTAAGAGAGAAGACTGCACATCGAAACAAAACATGGCAAGCTGGATTCCACAGCGGACATTCACCTCTCAAATTATGTACATCAGTAGGCAAAGTTCCACACCATCCCTCAGCTGAAAAGCATTCAAGCTCACACTGCAGCTCTTGGAAATGAGCACGAATAACTCCTTGAAAGACACCTAACCAAACAATTCAGTATTCCTGGACAGAGGTTTAGCACTAAAGCAGTTTTTTCTTTCTTTCTAGGGAGAAGGGAGCAGCTCTTCACAGTGTAAACAAGAAGAAAAACTAGAGTAGAGCTGCCAGGTTGTAATCTGGAGATTTAACAGATCTGTACCAGCAAAATAGGATGCAGCAATAGTCTCTCCTGCCCCACCATCTTCCTCCGAGCCTGTTGCACACCCTTGCCTGGAGGAGCAAATAATAAAAGCAATTTAAATACTGTAAAATAAAAGCTCTTGTTATTGTCCTGTAGCAGATCTCTTAGATCTCCAGCTTCGTCCCACTAGAAACTCTACGCTGGGGGGGGGGGGGACTAACAAACTAGGAAGCAACATTTTAGAAGATGAATACTTAATGCAAATGGAGTGTTAAGTGTACACTCTGTACATGAAGTAAAGGGCTGAGGAAAACAGGTATCAGTACCCCACTCCCTCAGCCCCAGTATCTGTATAGTAAGACAGAAAAAGGAGAATCTAGGATTATTTTCTTCTGAGTTAGGATGTCAGGTTACTTGCACCATGCTACTCAATCATACATACAAGGTTACAAGGCTAGAATCCAGAGAGATCTGACCTGTACATTTAAATCCCCCAAATGCATCAGGAAAGCAATGCAGCGAAGTCTGTTCCTCCTCTGGTCTTGTCATCTGCACCTCTCCCCCACCCGCTTCCACCCTACTCCTCCCACAGCTGCTGCAGTGAGCAAGTGTCACACAACAGGAAGGAGCCGGGCAGGGGGCGGAGAAGATGTGGACAAAGAAACCACAACATCTGCAGGCTACATGGCAACCCTATCTACATAAACTTCTGTAACTCTCCAGTCTGAATAGCTTATTGCACTGCCTTGCCTCATCTCTTGCCTCCTTTGCTCTGAGCATAAGAGGAGCCCTGCTGGATCAGGCCAAAGGCTCATCTAATCCAGCACACTGTCTCACACAGCAAACACTGTGTCAATTTAAAATCCCACCTAGTTCCCACCTTGGAGAAGCTCCTCACTCCACTTGCCAATTGCTTCAATTGGCTCAGGAACTAGCCAAGCTGTTCCCAAAAATCATGAAAAGAGGGAAGGAGGGCCAAACTGATCCTAGCGTCTGGTCTGAAGGCACAGGAGCTAGAAAAGGATCTAGGGTTCTGAATAGACCACAAGTTTAACACAAGTCAACAGTGTGGTGGAATAGCAAATAAAGCTAGGCTGCATCAACGTAAGTATAGGTAGTGTCCTGATCAAGGGAAGTCATGGCACCACTCTATTCTGCCTTGGTCAGACCACACCTGGAGTACTGTGTCCAGTTGTGGGCATCACAGATTAAGAAGGATATTAATAAACTGGAAAGTGTGCAGAAGAGGGCAACCAAGATGATCCAGGGTCTGGCAACCAAGCCTTATGAGGAACAGTTGAAAGAGCTGGGTATGTTTAGCCTGGAAAAGAGGAAACTGAGAGGAAATATGATAGTCATCTTCAAATATCTCAAGGGCTGTCACAGGGAAGATGGAGCACACTTGTTTTCTCCTGCTAGAACCCGAACCAATGAAAAGGAGATTGCGACTAAACATCTTGAAGAACTTTTTAATGGTAAGAGCTGTTCCACAGTGGACAGACTCCCATGGAAGGTGGTGAACTCTCCTTCATTGGAGGTTTTTAAGCAAGGGTTGGATGGCCATAATAATAATAATAATAATTTATTATTTATACCCCGCCCATCTGGCTAGGTTTCCCTATTTTCATTCTATCGTATGGTTAGGTATGTTATTATTTGTTATTATATTGGTACATTATGTTATGTATATTTATATTACTGTATTGTATTGTTTTCATGGATTACTGAGGTGCATATCCATACAGGTGTTTAGTTGTTTTTCTGTTTATTTCTTACAGTTATTTTGTGCTGAAGAAGATACTAACGAAACAGTGGCATTACCGGAACACTGTCCGTTGCCTTTTTGTTATTTCATAAGAGATAATATATATATATCACTTTCAAACCATCGTTGGCCGTTGTGTTGCTTATTTTTTGTTTTCTGCTTAAAGAGTGCAACACGCAGGTTTTTTTGTCGAACTATCAATACCAGCAAGTATAGCCAACGGTCAGGGATGATGGGAGTTCAAGTTCAGCAACAAGCAGGGGAAGGCTCTCCATCTCCGACTTCCCTCCCTCCCCATTTCCCCCTAAAACTCCCTGCACAAGCTGCTTTAGGGTTCTGGACCCATGAGGAACTCATTTGGGAGGAGCGTCTCAGAAGGGGAAGGGTTAAGCATTCCCTCCCCAAGGCTTTTTGCAGCAGAGATGCTTTTCTGCACAGACTGGATAGGGACACATACGTCAACTGTGAAGTATGCAGTGGGGTGGCTCACTCCATCGGCTTCGATGTGGCAGGCCAGCTCTATCAGACCTCCTCTACTGTCAATTGCCAACTGGGCAGAGGTGCACCTGCTTTTAAAGGGACTGAGTTTGCATGATTAAAGAAACAGGTCAAAGTGCAGGTAGGGTGAGGCGAAGCTCCACCCAAGTCAGGAAAAGAAAGCTGATTAAGTATGCCAGAGCCAATTCCTTAGGGATGTGGGTGGAGGGACTGAAGGTTTATGGCAGGGAAGTCAAAAGGTTTTCAGAGGACTCAAGAAAAATAACAAGCCCTGGCATTTCACTATGTTGAGCCTAGAGCTTCCACAGCTGATGTAGGTTTCCCCACTTCCATAAACCAACCCCTGAATTAAAACCCAAAATGTACTTCTACTCCACTGGGCACATCCACATTTCCTGCCTTTTATAAATTTGAATGATGTTTTAGTTTGATGATGATGCACACCGCCATATTTTTCTATGAGTTGGTGGTTTATACTCCTATAAATAAAGCAATCATCCTGCCAAGTGGTGAAGTACTTCCTTGCCACCCTTCTGCATTACATCAGAAATCCAGAAGAGGAATGGCAAAATCCTTTTCCAGTCCTGGTAGGCAGTTTGGGAATGGGGAGGGGAGCTTTCTGGCAGCCCTTCAAAACAGAGAACTGCCCTTTGTAAAGTAGGACTCGTGGCCACCCTAAGCACACCACCCTTGGTGTCTTCTGCTCAACTTGACAGCCTCCCACGCCTTTTCAGCTTTAGAACTTCCACTGGGAGACAAACTAACATCTAGTTTGGCTCAGAGATAATCCATTTGCTGACCGCTTAAATGTACACTGTGGAAAGTTGTCACTTGGCAAATGCTTTGCATCCAAATTGCATACACACACCT
>JAWWNI010001725.1:0-54431 GCA_034642065.1 Darevskia nairensis
TGACCGACTCGGGTTGCGGCGCTCATCTCGCATTATTGGCCGAGGGAGCCAGTGTACAGCTTCCGGGTCATGTGGCCAGCAGGACTAAGCCGCTTCTGGCGAACCAGAGCAGCGCACAGAAACGCCGTTTACCTTCCCGCTGGAGTGGTACCTATTTATCTACTTGCACTTTGACGTGCTTTCGAACTGCTAGGTGGGCAGGAGCAGGGACCGAGCAACGGGAGCTCACCCCGTCGCGGGGATTCGAAACGCCGACCTTCTGATCGGCAAGCCCTAGGCTCTGTGGTTTAACCCACAGCGCCACCCGCGTCCCTACGACTGCGATCTACTCACAGTATAAAAAGACTGGCTGTGATCTACCCATTGTCATTGACAGGAGTTGTTGAGCTTTCTTGTGGGGAAGGTAGATGGGAGTCATGGGCGGGCGGCGCACTGAATGTCACCCCCCCTCGGAGATGACACCTGGGGCGGCCCGTTCCTGCCCCCAGGTCCAAATATTAACTGCAGGACCTCGTTGACTTCTTAGCTTCACCCCACAAACTCCATCACAAAGCCTTAAGGGTTTGCAGAATAAAATAGAATAGGTTCATAGAATAAAATGCTATGTTTTTTTTGCCCTCCAAACTTTTCTTCCATCCTGCCAGGGTTCTTGTGCATTCAATGACAGGCAGAAACCCAACACATCAGGCCCCTCCTAGGCATGGACATGGCAACGGCTGCTCCTACTGGATTTAGTGTAAGCAGCACAGGAAATCTGCCCAGAAGTAAGTTGGCAACCCTTCACAGAAGCTACCCTCGGAAGCGTGGGAGGGGGGTCAAAACACAAAAGTGTGTTGATTTGAGCTGCAAATAAGGGGATGCAATAGATTCCTGTTTCTAGAGATGAGGGTTGCCAACTGTTTCACTGAGACCTGCACCTGTGCCTTTAGCAGCCGTGTCATCTGCAGACATTATCAAGCCGCTTTAAAAATAAAAATCTCTAGGCTGTAAAAGGAGCTTCGCTACCGCATTTCTGCAGGCAAAGCTCCTCTTGGAAACATGACAGCAGGCCGGGCTGGGTTTTCTGGTCACTTGGCAACACCGCAAAGGCCAGGAAGGAGGAAGGAAACCTCTCTGAGTGCTAAGGTTGCCTGGCCTGCTCACATGCCTTTAAGGGACACCTGGATGTGTAATAACAAAAAACCCGCTGTGCTTCTCTCTAGTGATGGAGAGGAGCAGAACTGATGTCGATGACAGAGGAGCAAGGGCAGGTGGGAAAAGTTGGCAACCTTAAGAACTGCGTGGAAAACCCAGTGTTTGCCCTCCTGTGTCGTTTCCTCAAAACTGAGGGAATCCAGGGAATTTGAATTCTGGACTGAGGGAGTTTTGGGCTAGTCGCTTGACCACTTCCATCACCATTGGGCATGCTGGTTGCGGGGAGCTGGAGTCCAGTGACCTCTGGGAATCCGCAGCTCCCCCTCTTCCTACTGTAAATCGGGAAACAAGAGGCAAGGTTGTAGAAACCGTCTTGCTCGGCTGCTAACCGGCCTTCCCCAAAATCCAAAGTAGCACCAATACTGTACATTTTCAGGAGGAGAGGAAAAAAAAATGCATATTTTTCGCTTCCCTAAGGAAATACTAGAGCAAAGCCAATATGACTCAGTGCTGCCCTCTGGAAGGGAGCGAGTGGAACTGCAAGGGCTCCGAGTTCCAGTCCACCCACCAGCCTTTTTTAGCTGCAACTGGTGGGGTTTTACTGGCCGGGGTGGCGTACATTGGGTCGAGAGCCCCCTCCCCATCTGGGCTTTGTCACTTGAGGCAGGTTCACAGGCCTTGGGGACCGAAGCCAACACAGAACCCCACAGAACGTCCCGTGCGTTTGTCCATGCACGACCCATAGCGCTGTGTCCAAAAACAAGCTGAAGTCAGAGTTGTGCAGAGTTGGGCCTCCTTTTAGCTGGTTGTAAAATGAGCGTCTCGGGGTTTGTGTGTGTGAATGGGATTGGGGATGGCTGCATGAGAGGAAACCAAAATTTTGGCGGTGTGTCTTCAGGGAGGGAGGGAGGAGGCCGAGCGGGGTGCAAAAGTACCCCTTGGAGTTCCTTAAAAGCGAAGGCCACCAAAGTCATCTGCCAGAACGTCGTGCGTGAAGTCGCAATTTGTCTCCCCTCTTCCTGGCCTCCGTGAAAGGGGACAGCTTAGAAATAAATGAAGGAAGTACGATGAGTCTGTAGCTTGGGGGGGGGGGTAGGCTTCTCGAGGGAGCCACAGCCTCCTCTGGAAATACTGGGGTGCAGTATAAAATACTCCTCCTGGAGAGAACGCTGGTGGGAATTTCTCAGACCCCGAGTTCGAATCCCATTTGGTCCTTCAATGCCTTCGCCGCAATCCCTCTCCAGCGGATGGGTTGGGGTTTTTTTTTGCGGATGACGGGGGCTCCCGTAGTCTGCGAAATATATTCGCTCGTCCCCGGTTCAAGTAAAGGCGCGAGGAGTCCAGGATCCCACCCGCTCGCCGGCGCTATCGGCTCGGCCCGGCGTGGCGCCTCTCCAAGGCGTGGGTGCAGGAGGCACAGCAGACGGCTTTGTAGTAGGAGTAGACGCAGAGGCGGGCCTGCACGATCACCGGGCAGTTGTGATACTTGTCCCTGCAGTTCTCATCTGCCGACCAAAGAGAAAAAGCAACATGAAAAACTCCAAAAGTGTTGGGGGGTCTCGAACTTTGACGAACCTGACAACGAGGCTGAGAATGTCCCCTGCCCCATTAACTCTCTCGACAGATGGGGAAATACGGCTCTGTTCATTGGGATAAAAGTTCTCGGCTCACGTCTTCAGTGAGCTCATAACCACAGCTTCTGGATTAATTTAAAACAACTATATATATCCTGTATACCTGAAGGAGCGTCTCCACCCCCACCGTTCAGCCCGGACACTGAGGTCCAGCGCCGAGGGCCTTCTGGCGGTTCCCTTACTGCGAGAAGCAAAGCTACAGGGAACCAGGCAGAGGGCCTTCTCGGTAGTGGCGCCCGCCCTGTGGAACGCCCTCCCATCCCATGTCAAAGAGATAAATAACTACCTGACATTTAGAAAACACCTGAAGGCAGCCCTGTTTAGGGAAGTTTTTAATGTGTGATATTTTAATATATTTTAGTGTTTGTTGGAAGCCGCCCAGAGTGGCTGGGGGGACCCGGCCAGATGGGCGGGGTACAAATAATAAATTATTATTATTATTATTATTATTATTATTAGAAGAAGACATCTGAAGGCAACACTGTTTAATGACTGATGTTTTAATGTATTTTTAATCTTTGTTGGAAACCGCCCAGAGTGGCTGGGGAAACCCAGCCAGATGGGCAGAGTATAAATAATAATTATTATTATTAATTTTATTTGTGTCAGAGAGAAAAAGAATAGGAATTTCTGGGATTCCAAACGGTTATGGGGTCAGTCCGCAGCACCCCTGCTCGTCATTCAAGACACCCCAGGGTGCCACAGCACACTGGTTGAGAACCATTGCCATAAGGGACCGCTGCAAATTCCTGCATTGCAGGGGGGCTGGAACAGACAATCCACAGGGTCTCTTCCAATTCTACAATTCTATATCAAGATGCGGGTGGCGCTGTGGGTTAAACCACAGAGCTTAGGGCTTGCTGATCAGAAGGTTGGCGGTTCGAATCCTCGCGACGGGGTGAGCTCCCGTTGCTCGGTCCCTGCTCCTGCCAACCTAGCAGTTCGAAAGCACGTCAAAGTGCAAGTAGATAAATAGGCACCGCTCCGGCGGGAAGGTAAATGGCGTTTCCGTGCGCTGCTCTGGTTCGCCAGAAGTGGCTTAGTCATGCTGGCCACATGACCTGGAAGCTGTACGCCGGCTCTCGGCCAATAAAGTGAGATGAGTGCTGCAACCCCAGAGTCGTCTGCGACTGGACCTAATGGTCAGAGGTCCCTTTACCTTTACCCTTTATATCAATACTAAAATCCTAAGAAGCTGAATCCTTTTATCCAGCTGAGAAAGCCTGGTGGAACAAAAAAAACATCTTTGGTTGTTTCTGAAAAGGGCAGATAGCGAGGGCCTGACGTATCTTGACGGGGACACCATTCCACGGAAGAGGGGCAGCCCCACGGAAGGCCCCGCTTTGAATGACTACACCGTATACCACCATGTCATATTGTAGGAACTGGAGGTAGAAACAAAGTATCTCTACAAATAAATGACCTTGCAGAAATACACCCCTTGGGTGTGTGGAGTTTTTCAGCCTGCTTGCCCGTCCTCCCCCCATTTTTGGCTGTAGGGAGGAGGAGGGGGGCCGGGTGGGTTACCGAGGTCCAGGAGGCAGGGCTGGACGTTGCAGGGCCGTTTCTTGATGGGCTTGAGATCTGGCGGACAGAGGTTGCTCAGGGTCTTGTTTTGGGTCAGACACTGGACCTCTCTCACTTGGACGCCCCCAACGCAGGACCTGGAGCACTGAGAAGGACAAAGGGGAAATGGGACAATTGTGGGAAATGGATATAAAATTTACTGCATGTTACGGTTTAAGAGAAAATTATATGAAAATGATATATCGGTGGTATCTAACACCGAGTAAACTGGCACAAATGTATAGTGATGACTAGTGATGTAAGTCAAATCCTCCCTGGGGCGTTCCCTGCCGCAAACCAAAGGCTTGGAAACGATGCCTTATGAGGAACGGCTTAGGGAGCTGGGTATGTTTAGCCTGGAGAAGAGAAGGTTAAGGGGTGATAGGATAGCCATGTTCAAATATATAAAAGGATGTCATATAGAGGAGGGAGAAAGGTTGTTTTCTGCTGCTCCAGAGAAGCGGACACGGAGCAATGGATTCAAACGACAAGAAAGAAGATTCCACCTCAACATTAGGAAGAACTTCCTGACAGTAAGAGCTGTTCGACAGTGGAATTTGCTGCCAAGGAGTGCAGTGGAGTCTCCTTCTTTGGAGGTCTTTAAGCAGAGGCTTGACAGCCACCTGTCAAGCTTTGATGGTGTTTCCTGCTTGGCAGGGGGTTGGACTGGATGGCCCTTGTAGTCTCTTCCAACTCTAGGATTCTATGATTCTATTCTATGATTCTAACCCCTTCCCCATTTTGCCCGTTCTCCGAATCGGTATGTGTGGAAGGGGGTTCTTGCTGCTGGCAGCGCCAACCCCCCCCCCGGCCCCACCCGCGTCAGACCCTCGCCCTCACTCACAGAGCTCCAGGCGGTGGAGAACCAGCGGGCCTCGCAAGACGTGCCCACGCAAGGCTGCAAGGAGGGCGGCTTCTCCAGGTGGGCGCAATCCGAGGCCTCCGTCACGTTGAACTCGGCGCCCAACTTGCTGATGCAGATGAGGTCGCGCCGCTGGGTTCCCGTGCTGCAGTCCGACGAGCACTGAGGGGGGGGAGGTGAAGAGGCGGGGGGGGGATCAGGGCCGAATTAAGGTTTGATGTGGCCCTAAGCTACTGAAGGTAATGGGGCCCTTTATATCTCCAGCGGTCCTTTGTCAACAACATTTTTTTTTGTCGAAACAAAATAAAAAAATAAAAAAATTCCTTCCAGTAGCACCTTCCAGAGACCAACTAAGTTTGTTCTTGGTATGAGCTTTCGTGTGCATGCACACTTCTTCAGATACACTGAAACAGAATTTTTTTGTGTGTTGAATATAGGAGCGTCTCCACCCCATCTTTCTGCCCGGATACTGAGGTCCAGCGCCGAGGGCCTTCTGGCGGTTCCCTCCCTGCGAGAAGCCAAGTTACAGGGCCTTCTCTGTAGTGGCAACCGCCCTGTGGAACGCCCTCCCTCCAGATGTCAAAGAGAAAAAGAGTCAACCCAGAGAATTCTGGGAAATCCTGCTCTGTGAGGAGGGAGAATAGGGAGTCTCCTCTTAACAAGTCTCAACACCCTTAGCAAACCTGTCTACTGATTCCTGCATTGCAGCGGGTTGGACTAGATGGCCCTTATGGGTCCCTTCCAATTCTATGACTCGAGGTCTGAAACCCATCTTGCTGCTGGGGCTCCCTGCAAGCAGCAAGGAATCCTGGGATCTGTAGTTTTGTGAGGGAGCCAGGACTCCTCCTGTTAGGAATTATGGACTCTTAGAGGAGGAGATAGAGGCTTTCAGCATTAAGTTAGATTTTAGCTTAGGATTTTGAGTGTTGATTAATAATATAGGTAAAATATCAGTTTAAATGGTAATTATTGTTAAAAGTGTTAGGTACTATGATAAGCAAAACTGCTAAATGATGATTTAAAGTGAAATTCAGAAGGAAAGGATCGAGCGAAGTCAATTAAATTTTTTGAAGAAAGTTAGAGGAGTAATAAGAATCTTTTTATGTTTTTGTTTGTAGTACTTATTTGTTATATTTTGCATTTTTGTTTGATTGTTTGGTTCTATTTTTGTCTGATTTGAAAAGAATAAAAAGCATTATTTTTTTAAAAAAAGACTCTTCCTGTTAGTCGCCAGTCGCTCGGTCACAAAAACTACCATTCCCAGGATGCCTTAAGGCTCCAGGCACCCCCAAACCCGGCCCTCCAGCTGTTTTGGGACTACAACTCCCATCATCCCTGACCACTGGGTCCTGGTAGCTAGGGATGATGGGAGTTGTAGTCCCAAAACATCTGGAGGGCCGAGTTTGGGGATGCCCGCCTTAAGCTTCTGCAAACCGGGTTCAAACCATGCTGGCGACGAGACCGGGGCGGGATGAGGGGTGCTGCTCACCGGACTCCACGGCCCAGTGTACCACCGGGTGACCCTCTGGCACGGACCGCCATTGCAAGCCCTCATGTCGGCTGGTTTGGTGCCGGCGCAGTTCTCCTCCACCTGCCCGTTGGCGGCGCTCGAAAGGCAGACCACTGAACGGCGCTGGATCCCCGTCCCACACTCCGCTGAGCACTGGAGAGGAGAAAGAGGGAGAGAGGAGAAGAAGAATAAGAGTTTGGATTTGATATCCTGCTTTATCACTACCCAAAGGAGTCTCAAAGCAGCTCACATTCTCCTTTCCCTTCCTGCCCCACAATAAACACTCTGTGAGGTGAGTGGGGCTGAGAGACTTCAGGGAAGTGTGACTAACCCAAGGTCACCCAGCAGCTGCATGTGGAGGAGCGGGGAATCGAACCCGGTTCACCAGATTACGAGTCCACCGCTCTACACCACACTGGGAATGCGAGAGACATTTCATATGCTTTATCATACAACTGGCTCTTCTCATCATTCCCCTCCTCAATACCCCAGCAGCCCGAGAGGCAGCCATTTCTTTGTATATAATTTTTTATTAAATTTTCTGTTTTACAATTTAAAATACTCACTTTTGCATCCGTAAAATATCAACGACTTCCCTTCTTTATTTTACACAGTGCTTTTTTTCTAAAAAAAAATGTTTAGGGGTACTCTCGTTTTGAAGGGACACGGGTGGCGCTGTGGGTTAAACCACAGAGCCTAGGGCTTGCTGATCAGAAGGTCGGTGGTTCAAATCCCTGCGACGGGGTGAGCTCCCGTTGTTCAGTCCCTGCTCCTGCCAACCTAGCAGTTCGAAAGCACGAAGTGCACGTAGATAAATAGGTACCGCTCCGGCGGGAAGGTAAACGGCGTTTCCGTGCACTGCTCTGGTTCGCCAGAAGCGGCTTAGTCCTGCTGGTCACATGACCCGGAAGCTGTACGCCGGCTCCCTCAGCCAGTAAAGCGAGATGAGCGCCGCAACCCCAGAGTCGTCCGCGACTGGACCTAATGGTCAGGGGTCCCTTTACCTTTAGATCGCAGTCTCTTGGGAGTCCATTTTATAGTTCAAATCAGGGAAAATAAATACAGTAAATGGGCAGAAGTAAAAAGATTTACAAAATGTTTAGGGGTATGCGTACCCCTGTGTACCCCCAGAAAAAAACACTGATTTTACATATCAAAAATCCCAGCATATCTTACAGAAAATATACCATTCAGTATTCCATTATTACGTCCATCATAACTTTATTTACACTGTTGAATTTATCTCAATGCTGCCAGCGTTTCCAGCCATACACAGTTCTTTCCCATATCCTATATAATAAAGAGCCTGTGTCCCTCACTTTCCGTGTGTCACGGAAGTGCGTTGTGCGCATGTCACACGGGGACGCAGGGATTGGAGGGGGCGGAGAGGGGGGCGGGACGACGCAGAGGCACTTCCGGCCGGGCGAAACTGCGCCGGGGCCATTGCCGCTGCCGCCGCCCGCCCATGGAGACTCCTGCCGCCGCCTGAAAGAGACCCCCGTCCGGCACGCGCCCTTCCCTGCGCGCTGCCCAGCCGGCGGGGGTCCGAGGCGAGGCGGCTTCCGCTCACGGGCCAGCCGCTCGCCCCCGCGGAAGCCTCCCGGTCCCCCGGCTCCTGCTGCTCCGCCTCCGGCTAGCGCCTGTTTTTGGCAACAGGCTTAATATACTAGTCCTATATAATAAACTTGCTGTGTCCCTGCCTCCGTTCTGTGTGTCACGGAAGTGCGCTACTGCGCATGTCTGGGACCCACACGGACGCAGGGATTGGAGCGGGCGGAGAGGGGGGCGTGTCTACGAGGCAGCGGCGGCGCACGCGCGTTCTCAGTTGCGCCAGCGCCGCTGCCTCGCACGGACGCAGAGGGCCGCCCCATCCTCGCCGCCGCTACCGCCGCCCCCGGGGAAAACGAAGACGGGGGAGGGAGCCCCTCTCTACCCCCCAGCGGCCGCTGTTCTGCCTCCTCCTCCTCTAGTGCCCGTTATTGAACGGGCTAACTTCAACTAGTATTCAATAAACAGTTTCCAATCTTCTTATTCTATATGTTAAGTCTGCAAACTGCGCATATTCTGTGAACTTAAGTTGCCGCTCTTCTTTGATTGTTACCTCACTCGTTTTCCATTTTTGGGCTAGCAAAACACGGGCCGCAGTTGTATTACACACATAAATAACCTTTTTTGACACCTGGGAAGAGAGGCAGCCACTTCTAGCTCATCTCCCGCAAACCATTCAGATCTCACTTGCAGGAATCCCTGGGGTCTCGTTCAAAAAGTGCATTGGAGCTAACTGAACGTCACACGAGTGAACTGAAGTGCATTGTGCGGCTATTTATTTGAAGTATCGGGGAGCGGTTTGCGCGGCCAGAAACAGAAGCGAGGCAGGAGGGTAGCAGCATAGGGCAGCATAGCGAGGCAGGAGGGTAGCAGCCTTTGCACGGGTTTAATCTAGCTCTGGGAGGAATGGGGAATTTCGGGCTGGGGAAGAGAGACAAGGAAGACCCGCGGGTTAAAAAAAGGGAGAGGAGGTACCGTGTTGCTCCAGTCGCTGTAGAACCAGGTGCGCACGCAAGGCCCCATGTCGCAAGCTTCGCTGGTCTTCGGCCGATGGTTCCCCGGGCAGTCGCTGTCGCTGAGCAAGTCACCGTGGTTACTGACGCAGCGGACGTGGCGCGTCCGATGGCCGGTGCCGCAGAGGACCGAGCACTAGAAGGGGAAGGAGGAGACAGGCTGTCGTGCATTCTGTTTCGTCATCCAACGGTGCCGAATGCCGGAAGGTTTAGGACAAACAAAAGAAAGGGGACCGATAATACAATTCCCAGTTAAACTGCGGAACTCCCTGCCGCAGGAGGCAGCGATGGTCGCCAACTTGGACGGCTTCAAAAGAGGACGAGGCCAATTCATGGAGGATAACAAGGCCATCGACGGCTACTAGCCGAGTCTCCGTGGTTGGAGGCAGAAATGCTGCTGGGTTTCAGCTGCTGGAAACCACAGGAAGGGAGAGGGCTCTTGCGCCCGAGTCCTGAATGTGGGCTTCCCATTGGGGCATCTGGTTGGCCGCTGTGAGAACAGGATGCTGGACTAGATGGCCCCCTTTGGCCTGATCCAGCAGTGCTCTTCTTATGCCCTCGTGGAACCTCCACATCCAGGGGCAGTCTATCCAGCATTCTAAGTTCTTTGGGGTATTCGACCACCGTGAGAACAGGAAGGTAAACGGCGTTTCCGTGCGCTGCTCTGCTTCGCCAGAAGCGGCTTAGTCCTGCTGGCCACATGACCCGGAAGCTGTACGCCGGCTCTCGGCCAATAAAGCGAGATGAGCGCCGCAACCCCAGAGTCGGACACGACTGGACCTAATGGTCAGGGGTCCCTTTTACCTTTACCTATTGTGGATTATGTTTCCTTTTTTGCAAAGTTCTCTCAGATGCTTTTAATTCTGTACAAATGTATTATTCTGAGGGTCGAATAAAAGAATGATGATGATTATATCAACATATAAAAATTAAACAGAATTCCGCTCTTACCGAGCTCCAGTTGGTGCGCACTTCCCAGCGGCTGCAAACCCGGACTTGGCAGGCCTGGGTGGCGTTGGGCTTCTCCAGCTGCGCGCACCTCTGGGGGTGCACCATGGTGCTGCGGTTGGCGTAGATCTGCCGGCACAGGACTTGGCGGTGCTGGGTGCCCAGGCCGCAGGATTTGCTGCAGGCCGACCACTCGCCCGCCTCCCAGCTGGAAAAGAGACGGACAGGGGGGAGAGAGTCGGAAGGAGGGGAGGAATGAGCGGAGGAAAAGGGAATATTCCCTCGCAAGGAATAACAGCAACAACAAAGACTGGCGGTGAAAGTCGAGAGAGGACTGTCGGTTTCAGCTTCTCTCTGACCGCATTCACAGGGCAGCCTATTCCATTTGCCAGACGTTTCCTGAAGTCACGGACAAAGCGGGAAGCCAGGGGATTCGGAGCAGATAAAAGAAAGGGTGTCTGCGGAACTCTCTGCCACAGGAGGCAGTGTGGGCCACCAACCCAGATGGCTTTGAAAGAGGATCAGACAAAATCATGGAGGAGGAGAAAGCTATCAAGGGCTACTAACCACAACCGTCATGCAAAGATCACCAGTGTTGAAGCAATGATTCTTCAACACCAATTATTATTATAAGTCTGTGACAAGCGGAAGCGGCTTGGTCCCGCGTGGTGCCTTGCTCAAGACGGTGGTGACCTACTCAAAAGTAGACCGTGATTTCCCCAAAGCTCACATATGCAAATTTTAATAGGGACAGAGGAAGTTGGCTTATGCCCAAGTCCAGGCGGGTTGTCACGAGGCCTCCAGGCCTGCGGAGGGCAGCAGCTGCCTCAGAAGGCAAGGGTGGATCAGACACTCACTAGGCTGGGCAGGGCTCCGTGTTGCAGGCTTCCTCCGACACAATGGGCTTGGGGATCAGGTGGCATTTCTCCTCCCCCACCTCCTCTTGTGTAACGCGAGAGATGCATTGGTAGACAGACTGCCAGAAACCTGTAGAGAAAAGACGGCGAGGAGCATACTAGCAACTTTTTTAAAAACAACAACAAATAAATCAAGTTTCTAGTCCTCAAGGCTGCGGAGAAGGCAATCGAGGGGCCGAGAACCACAGGACTCAGCATATGCTGGCAAATGTGGTCCCTTCGTATGGTCTGAATGCCTCTCTCTTTCCTTTGCGCGATGGCTTCGTTCTCGCCATTGCTATGGGGGCGCCTAACACAGAGGATAAGAAACTGCATGGCGCTTTCTCGGAGCGTTCCGCGGGCCTAATCCTCACCACAACAGCCTTGTGGGTGTTGTGAAGCGCTTAAGAGACCGCCGTAGCCGAGTAGCAGGTGCGTCGTTTAAATAAAAGCAAATACATTTTAAAATCCCCCATTTTGCAGATGTGGCAAACTGAGGCCGAGAGTACGTGGTTCAGCTATGGCTAGCGAGTGAGTTTGTGGCAGTTCTGAGTTTCGAACCAGGGACTTCTCCGATTTGCAGCTAAGCTTCCTAATCCATGGTGTTTCTCCAACTTTCTTGGAGGGGTGAGGGATAGATAAAGCCATATAAAGGTAAAGGTAAAGGTACCCCTGACCATTAGGTCCAGTCGCGGACGACTCTGGGGTTGCGGCGCTCATCTCGCATTATTGGCCAAGGGAGCCAGCGTTTGTCCGCTGTTTTTCCGGGTCATGTGGCCAGCATGACTAAGCCGCTTCTGGCAAACCAGAGCAGCGCACGGAAACGGCGTTTACTTTCCCGCCGGAGTGGTACCTATTTATCTACTTGCACTTTGACATGCTTTCGAACTGCTAGGTTGGCAGGAGCTGGGACCGAGCAACGGGAGCTCACTCCGTCGCGGGGATTCGAACCGCCAACCTTTTGATCGGCAAGCCCTAGGCTCTGTGGTTTAACCCACAGCGCCACCCGCGTCCCTAGATAAAGCCATAGAGGGGGAATAAATCTACTAACAGCCGAGAGAGGACTGGGCCTTTGGGCATGGAGAACCACCTACTTCGGTTTGCCTCTGCCTGACCTCTTTCTTACCTCGGAGTCCAGGAGGGTGACACCGCCAGTCACTTTCTTCCACCTTAAGTCTCAGTTCCGCCCTTGCAGAATCGAGAGGCAGTGTGGCGTAGTGGTTAGGGCGCCAGGTTAGGACTTGGGAGAGACCGGGGTTCAGAAATTCCCACTTGGCCGTTCCCTGGGGGTGACCTTGGGGGACAGTCGCTGCCTCTTAGCCTAACCTACCTCGCAAGGTTCTGGGGGGGGATTTAAATGAAGAGAACCACATACACCTCCTTGAGCTGCGTGGATGGGATACGCATGCAACGGACTTAGTAAGGAGGCGGGACAAAACTAGAATGATCTTCTCTGGCGCCCCCTACTGTTGGGCTCCCTGCCTTCTGCCCTATCCGCCCCAATGGGGCGGATAAGAGGCTGGCAAGTCAACCCAAACCTCCACGTGCAGGAGCAGTCTACCTCTGAATACCAGCTGCCAAGGGAAATAGGACTCACCTTTCCCGCAGGTGGCGGAGCAGTCGGTGTTGCCGATCCGCCTCCAGTAGAAGTCCTGCAGGGGGTCGGAGCCATGCTGGGCAGGAGGGGGAGGGGGCGGGAGGGGGGGCACGCGGACATTCCTTTGCAGGGTCCCGGGGCTCCTCCCCGATTGGCCGGACGAGATGGGAGGGGGCGGAGCCGCGGCACGGCTCCTCCCCGATTGGCCGGACGAAGCCGGGAGGCGGGCCGGGGGGAGGTTTCGGGCATCCGCCGGCACAGGGCGCTGGTGGCTGGGCGGGGGCTCCATCTGGTTGCCGGAGGAAACCACAGTCAAGGCACCTGGCGGGTACGGAGTGGGAAGGAAGAGAAAGGTGATTTTTTTTGCTCCCCAGCAATGGGCTCCACAAAAGGGTGTAGGCTAAAAAAAGACATGGCACGAAAGGAAAATGCTCTGGGACGGAGGAGGAAAACATAGGCCTACCACCTAAAACAGGCATGGCACCGAAGGAAAACGGACTGGGATGGAAACACAGGGGTTGGGTTTTTTTGCCCGCCACAGTGGAACATGAGGGGAGGGGTTGGTTTGCTCACCAAAGTCCTGCCGGGGGCTACGTATGTCAGGAGTGGGGGTCTCTGGCTGTACAGAGGCCAGGAAGAACTGGTAAGAGACACCAGGATTGTCTTGCTGGAAGATCATCTGTGGGAGGCAGTAGAAAAGGAATTAAATCGGGGCATGGAAGGAAGGGGGGCAATGTAAAATGAGCACCTTATGTCCCCTTCCCCGTTGGGAGTTAACAGTTCCCTCTGTCTTTTTTGGGGGGGCAGAAATAGAGCCTTGGGGTTCCTTTCCCAGTGTGAACATCAGAGAAAAGCCCTGCTGGGTCAGGACGAAAACACCTCCATGAAGCCCCTGTTGTTTGTCCCCAGAATCTGAAATGCAGAGGTAGGACTCTGTCTGGACCTGGGGGCTCTACTTAGCTCCCCCATCATCAATCTGCCTTGAACTCCCCCCCCCAAACACTTTAAAGGCGTCTCAGCCCATTGCTGTCCACCATCTCCTGCAGTTTCATGTGTGGCAAAAAAATGGGTTCAAGCACATCCCTCCCGCCGTTGGAGAAGGGGAAGGAGAAATCCTGTCCCACCCAAATACGGACAGCGCCCCCCGGCTAATTTCTGATTCCCTTCCCCAGATACTCTGAACCCAAATAACCCAAAGGAAAGGAATTTCTTCAAACTATGGCACATTTCATTTGCCTATATTTGCATCTCGGCATGCATTCACAGAAGTCTCTGCTCCTATCTGTGCTCATACTTCTAATCCTTGGGCTGCCTTAAAACTTTGCAAACCAACCTGGAAATGGGGTGTTTAAGGCTGTTCCCTGCAAGGCCTAGGGGCCAGGGCCCACACTCCCCAGCCCCACTGAAGAGGCTCCTCCTGAGGCTGGAGGAACATCGCCCGGCTGTGGGGCGTGGAGGCCGCTCCCCGCAAGCATAGCTGTCAACTTTCGGATTTGAAAATAAGGGATTTTTTCCAAACTTTCGGATTGAAAATAAGGGATGCTGCGAGGGTGGTGCAATGGCACCAAGTAGCCTCGCCACCCTGCGCTCCAGAGGCTGCAAGCGAACGGGTGAGCGAAAGAGCGAGCGCGTAGACGGCAGGCAGGCTGTCTGTCTGGTTGGGCGTGAGGGTCTGGCTGCACAAGGCATGCAAGCTCCGCCCCCAGTCGGTCTCAGACTCCTTATTGGCAGCCGAGCAACACAGCTGAGGAGCCTCCCTGGCCGGCAGGGAGGGAGCTGCTTCCTTTGAAATCCGGGAAATTTAAGGGATATCAACAATCCGGGATAGCAGCGGGAAACGGCACTGGAATAAGGGAGTTTCCCCCCCCAAAAGGGAGGGTTGACAGCTATGCCCGCAAGGCCCTTTCCACCTGGCCTAGGGGGCAGGCCCACACTCCCCAGCCCTACTATGCTGAATATACATTCTGTAGTTGACCTCCTTTGTAATGTTTTATTCTGAAATCTTTAAGATAATATTTAGTTTTGTGTTACGTTGCTTTGACTGTGTACTCTATATTTGACTTTCTTTAGATTGTTTTATTTATGTTTTATTGATTTAATAGGCTGTAAACAGCTTTGAGGTTTTTCTTAAAAATATAAAGCGGTATAGAAATTTTAAAAAAAATAATAAATAAATAATGATTATTTATTAAACTTATCAGTTGCTGCTTTTTTTTTTAAATAACAAAAGTAATTCAAAGCCACTTGCAACAATAAACAAATTCACACAGCATTCCTTATAGTATCTAATTCTAATCTGTACTCTTTTAAGTTTTTACTGGTTTTGATTTTTAAATCAAATTGTGCTGTGTATAAGTTCTAGTTCTGTTGTTCTTATGATCTTAAAGCTGAAATAAAAGTGATTGAATGAAATTCACACACCTATTAAAACCCGGCATAAAACAAACTGAGAGAAATCTGAAAGTCCTGAGGGACTAGAAACTTGGGTTTTAAAAGTGAATAAACCCGAAAGCGGAGCCCCGCCTCCCCCTTGACAAAAGAGGCAGAGATCTGCATCCGGGGTGAGCCACAGACATGCAAGCAGCACCCAATCCAACCTCTCCTCTCCCTGAGCCCCACCCCCACTGCGTACTCACATACACATCTATAGGTTCTGTCGTGGCCCCTCTGCTGCCAGGGACTTCGCCCTCCCTCCGGTCGCTTCCTGGACGGCTGTACACAAAGACTGTGCCAGCTGCCTCGTAGCGCCCCGGCGGATTCACAGCCAGTTTCCGTTGATGATGGATTTGCCACTGTGGCTCCGAAGGGCTGGGAGATAATAATAATAATAATAATAATAATTTATTATTCATACCCAGCCCATTTGGCTGGGTTCCCCAGCCACTCTGGGTGGCTTCCAACAGAATGTAAAATGCAATAATTCAGGGGTAGGCAACCTAAGGCCCGTGGGCTGGATCCGGCCCAATTGCCTCCTCAATCCAGCCCGCGGATGGTCCAGGAATCAGTGTTTTTTTACATGAGTAGAATGTGTCCTTTTATTAAATTGCATCTCTGGGTTATTTGTGGGGCCTGCCTGGTGTTTTTACATGAGTAGAATGTGTGCTTTTATTTAAAATGCATCTCTGGGTTATTTGTGGGGCATAGGAATTCGTTAATTCCGCCTCCCCTCCCACAGAATATAGTCCAGCCCACCACATGGTCTGAGGGACGGTGGACTGGCCCACGGCTGAAAAAGGTTGCTGACCCCTGCAATAATCTATTAAACATTAAAAGCTTCCCTAAGCAGGCTGCCTTCAGATGTCTTCTAAAAGTCAGATAGTTGTTTATCCCTTGACATCTGGTGGGAGGGCGTTCCACAGGGCGGGCGCCACCACCGAGAAGGCCCTCTGTCTGGTTCCCTGTAACTTGGCTTCTCGCAGGGAAGGAATTGCCAGAAGGCCCTCGGAGCTGGACCGCAGTGTCCAGGCTGGACGATGGGGGTGGAGATGCTCCTTCAGAGGGATGTGGGGTGGGGGGCAGAGAGAGAGTAAACAGCAACATGGAGCCACGGCCGGTTCAAAGCCCCTCCTCTTCCCCTCGCTCTGTGGCCCTCACAATTTTAATTTTTATTCACTCATTCCAGGTGCAGCTTGCTTTTCAACATATAGAACCGCTCAGTTTGGTTTACAAGATTATCAGTAAAAACAGGTCGCAGGAACAACTTTAAGATGCTCAAATCAAACTCGGCGACAATGTTTAAATGCACGTCAACATTCTACACATCGCCTATGACAAATAATTTTTTAGCAGGTGCCGAAAAGAGGACGGGGAAGGGACCTGCCCGATGTCAATCAGCAGGGAGTTCCGAAGTGTGGGTGCTGCCACACTAAACGGTCAGTTTCTTACAAATGCAGGGCGAGTATTATGTAGCAGAGTCGTGAGATGGGAAGGAGGGTGGGGTAACTCAGGGAACCAAGACCCCCCCACCCTGGAGCCGGCTCTGAAGGAATGGCAGAATGCCTCTGAGCCTGTACAGAGTGCACATGGGTTGCCACGGAGGAACGCAGCCTGCCTGCCTTCTCCCTGTCCATAGATCTAGGATTAAGGGGTAGAGGGCTTCTGTCTTGGAGGATGATGATGGTTATGTTTTATAATTTTTCCGCACCCATCTGACCGAGCGATTCCAACATCAAGCCTTGTAACACGGTGGCTTCAGCTGTCCCTAGTGAAACCAGCCCCTTTATTAAGAACAATGAGGACTAGAATCTTACATTATTTTTACAGGAAGATTCGCACATCAATGGCAGGGCACGCACACTGCGGGCAAAAGGTCCCTGGGCTCAGTCCTCAGCATCTCCAGATGGGAAAGTCCCCCTTCCTGAAACCCTGGAGAGCCTCTGCCAGTCAGTGTAGGCTATACTGAGCTAGATGGCCCAATTGTCTGCACTGGTAAGAGGCTCTGCTTGTACAGATGTTGGATTTCTATGTGCGTGCATGGAGAACATCTTCAAGAAGGGGATTTATAAACCCAATGAATTAAACAAACAAAGGGAGGCTCCGGTCTTCCCCCCCCCCCAATGTACACATACCCAGGTAGTTAGGGCTACGGGTCATCTCCTTAACCTGGATCCGGGTGGCCCCCGCCGGGATCTCCAGGATGCGGTGGTACCCGATGGGGACGTCCGTGTCGCTGAAATTCCCCACGACCAGCTTGCAGGTGGTGTGGTCCCCCGCCGCAAACCCCGCAGCTGTCCAGCGTGCGATTCGAACCCAGGACCCCGTCGCAACCGGGGGTCTGGCGAGGCCATGGAAAAAAGAGAAGAAACGAGGCCGAGAGATGAGGAGAAGAGTGAGGAGAAGGGGTGTCCCCTTTCATACACAGAGCAGGATCCTGTCCTCCAGCTGTTCTCTGGTGCCTGCAGCAACGTCTCCTTCATTCCCCTGCAGCCCAGAAATATATTTTCTCCTCTCTCTTAGGCGCTGCCACCTCCAAGCCCTCCTTAAAAAACAATCAGATCCCTTCCAAGTTAACAAGAAAAACAAGTGAGCGAGCAACTCACAAGGCACTGCCCGGCCACGCAGATGTCCTGGGAGGAGGATTCGCACGGGGTCCCGTTCTTGCACTTTCTCCGTGTGTCGCACGTAGAAGCGGTAGCCGATGGGGCGGCAGTTCAGCTCACAGCGCTGGGACCCCCGCACTGCATGATGGGAGCGGAGGGAAAGAGGGGGTCAGTAGGATCAGAAACAGGAAGGGGGGGGGGAAACCACATGCATGCTTAGTCGCCTGGGGCGATCATGGGCTCCTTTCCAGGTGACCAGAGGAGCATTTGCAAGTAGAAAGTACTGGAAGCAAGTGCAAATTAACCAATGGTCATCATGAGGGGGCAGTAAAATTTTGGGGTTAGGGGTTTAGGGGACCCCCTGCAAGGCTCTGTCCCTAGGACCTTGAACCCGAGGCTAAGCCTTGCAGAGAGACAGAGTACAAAGGCTTTTGCCCCACCTGCTCTTTACAAAGGAATAAACTGATTTGGTTGTCATGACTATCCCCTACACCAGGGGTAGGCAACCTAAGGCCCGTGGGCCACATCCAGCCCATGGGCCTTCTCAATCCGGCCCGCTGACGGTCCGGGAATCGGCGTGTTTTTTACATGAGTAGAATGTGTCCTTTTATTTAAAATGCATCTCTGGGTTATTTGTGGGGCATAGGAATTTGTTCATATTTTTTTTCAAAATAATAGTCCGGCCCCCCACATGGTCTGAGGGACGGTGGACCGGTCCATGGCTGGAAAAGGTTGCTGACCCCTGCCCTACACTGTGGGCAAGAAAGGATTGTTCAAAAGGGTTTGGCAGATGGTGGTTTTCAGAAGCTAAAAGCAACAACGAGAACCACTACACACCGGCTGATGCTCAAATAACGATAGCATAAACACTATAATAAAGAATAAATAATATCATAATGAAACCAACTACAATCATATAGATATCGCATGTATAACCAAAGTCATGGTAGAACCATTCAGCACAAAATATAATGAACAAGCTCAGTGCCAACACAAAGTTCATAAAACAAGTTCCTACAAAATAGGTGATTGATGGACCACTGCAAATGAACACCAAGAATGTCGAATGTAGGATGCATGGATAGATGAAGTCATCATAAGTCCATTAAAAAAAGAGGCAACTGAGAAGAAAGAAGACCTGTCTTCCAGATTTTTTACAGGTTTCGCACTCGGTGCTTCATCAGTTCTTCATGGTGTACTAGATTAACCAAACATGCAGATATTGCAGGTACAGTTGCACTGAGCTTGTTCATTATATTTTGTGCTGAATGGTTCTACCATGACTTTGGTTATACATGCGATATCTATATGATTGTATTTGGTTTCATTATTATATTATTTATTCTTTATTATAGTGTTTATGCTATCGTTATTTGAGCATCAGCCGGTGTGTAGTGGTTCTCGTTGTTGCTTTTGGCTTATCAGCACCACTACGATACTTTACATTGTTTGGGTTTTCAGAAGCTCCCACAGTGAGGACTAGAATCTTGAGACTGAGGCAAAACATTTTTATTTTTTTATTTTTTTGAAAAATCTTTATTAAATCTTTTAAAAAAGGATACATAGGATATAAAGTAAACCAAAAAACAAAAACATATAAACCAAAAAAACAAAAAACAAAAAAATATTCCATTAAATAAATTAATAGTAATAATCATAATAATAATAATAATACATATTTTCCAATTACAATATAAATCTTGGTAAGAATAGGTGGAATCTACACACACATAACCCCCCCCCCCGAAAATGCTTTTTTAAAGCGTTTTAAAAAATACATTGAATTTTCCATAAGGCTCGCCGTCGCCATCTAGAGTCACATTGTATATTGCACTTAAAACACACTTAAAACGTCTTATTTGCAGCTGTAAAGCTGAGTCCTTGGTTGGTGGGATCTGTGAAAAATACTCTGTTCAAGATCTCTAAAAATCCCTGCTTGCAGAATTACAAGTTTTCCAAGTAGTAATGGGAGGATCCCTGCTGCAAAAGCCCTCGATGTAATGTGCCCTAAGGAGAGCGACATACTTGTTGGTTTGTTTCATAAACTTTATATAGTATTTTTCGCTCCATAATGCGCACCGGACCTTAATGCGCACCACGTTTTTAGAGGAGGAAAACCAGAAAAAATTTTTTTCTGGTTTTCCTCCTCTAAAAGGTTGGGAGGGAGGGAAGAGAGAGAGAAGGAAGGAAGGAAGAGAGAGAGAGAAAGAAAGAAAGAGGGAAAGAAGGAAGAAGAGAAGGAGGGAAGAGAGAGAGAGAGAGAGAGAAGGAAGGAGGGATGGAAGGAGAGGAGGGAAGCATCTCCCTCCCTCCCTCCTTGTGCTCTCCAGGGGCAGGGGAGGAACGGAGAGCCCCAAAGGCTGTCCATTCATTTCGCCTCCACCCCTCTGCGCCCGCCTTGACAGCGCAAAAGGGGGCGGGGGCGGAAAGGAACGGACATCCCGAAAGCGCTGATTTTGGGCTGTCCGTTCCTCTCCTGCCTGGCTGGGAGCCATGGCTCAGCTGGCAGAGGCATCCCTCTGCTTACGACTGCTGTGGCAGCCGAGGGATCCCGCTGCCGGCCAGTGCCTTCGCTCCATAACGCGCACAGACTTTCCCCCCTTTCTTTTTAGGAGGGGAAAGAGTGCGCGTTATAGAGCGAAAAATACGGTACCACTCGAATAAGGGGGGGGGGACCCTCCAAGTGGATTACAAAATATATACAACGAAATCACAAGACAGTTAAAGACAACCATTAAAAACCATCAAAATATAGTTGAAACCAGTGACATGCTAAAAACCTGATTGAAATACATTTCAGCGTTCTCTGTGCCTGTTTGGGCTTTGCTGAAACAACAGAGTTTTTAGCAGGAAAAATGAGGACTAGCACCTTGAACTTGGTGCAAAACCTCCCTCTGTCATATATCCGATTTCCAGATGTGGCGCCAAGGCTGCCTCTTCTACCTTCCCACTTTTTTGGGGGGCCGCCAATAAGTTTTTCACGATGTCCAGGTTTGGTTTTTAAAAAGAAGTTGCCAGGGCCGGGGTGGGCGAGTGAGGGCCGCAATGGCAAGCGAAGGCCAGGGCTCAATTTCGCCCCCTTCTGGCTTCCCTTGCTATAGCATGGAGACTCTAGCCCGGCAAAGAACAAAGTGGCTTTTTGTGCAAAGTCTCCCGAAGTGCTTAAAAACATAAATATTGGCTCTGGATGTCAACAAAGAAGGCGCGCAGAAGGGAGGAAGGAGGTCGAGACGGCTCTGTCTGGAGACTCCCCCCTTGTTTACTTAAGAATATTTAAGCTCATTGGAAGCTTGCTTGGATTTAGTTTCAGGCTGTCGGCAAAGAGGCAATGACTCGAAAAAGAGAGAGAGAGCGGTTTGGAGGCCCAGAAAAACCTACTCACAATCTGGCAGCCTGTAAGAGGAGAGTGTAATCAAATGCACTCTGTACATGCTCAGATGCCATTTTCCTCCCTCCCCCCCCCCCCGGCCTGGAAAACGAGCTGCGCAGCTTTGTACCATCTCTGTATAACCGAGGCCCAAAGCATAGCAGGAAAGATACAGGGCTCAGATTATGCCAGAGTTTCAGAGATTCCTACATTGCAGCGGGGTCAGGCTGGATGACCCTTTAGGTCCCTTCAACACTGCAATTCTATGATTCTATGAATCCAGAACCAAAAGACTAATCCTGAGGATAGAGATCTTGGGGGTCACGTTGGACTGGAGGTCATAACCTCAAGCTGGCTCCAGAGCATCACTGCGTCCCGAAGGTGTAGCTAACCAGGGAGAGGGGAAATGCACTCTGCGCATGCTCCAGAGTCATCTTGTTTAGTATTATCATCACGAGGAGTCCCAAGGCTGAGAAAACAGATGCCACGGCTAAGATTAAGACTCTTCCTGAAGACATTAATAGCAGGGGCTAGCTGGGGGGGGGGGTCTTTCGAGACAGACAGGCGCCCATTACAGGATCAGCCTTCTCACAAGTGTGACTCTGAGCATGTCAAGAGCGCTCCCTTTTCTGATGCTGTCCTCCTAGGAGGAGGACATGAGGGAAGGGGCAGAGCACTGGACGAGAGCTGTTTGCTGCAAAAAAACCAAAACAAAACAAACAAACAAACAAAAAACCCCACAATATGTACTTTGATCTGACAAGTTGTGAAAAAGGGAAATGGCCACAGCTGCCGTCTTCTCCACAGCCGGCCAGCAGAGGGCGCTGGCATTCTCCCCGCCCCACAAGTCGCCCACAAAAGTTTGGGGCACGGTTGGAGGGCGAAGACGACCCCAGTGATAAAGCAGCTTCATGGGTGCGATGGGTGGAAGAGATAAGATGTCATATATAATCCTTGGCAATAATTAAATTTCTCTCTCTCTCAAACACACACACACACACACACACACACACACACACACACACTCCTTTCCATGCCAGAAGAGAGCCTTAAATCTCCCAGCATAAATACAGATTTGGCCCCGGGCCACCAATGAGATCAGCTCCAAAAATGTCACACGTGGGAAATGAGGGGGTGGCCGTTTGCAGGGCGGACAGGCTCCCCCTTCCCGCTCTCCGCCTGCCTCACTGTCCAAACTGGTTCTTGCACACCTTCCCTGAAAGGCAGAAATCCCACCGGTGCAGCTTCCTCTGCAGCGATGCGGCAGCAGTCGCCTCACCTGGCCTTTCATCGCCCTTGTAGCGTCTTGTGGCAAGGAGTTCCGCAGGGCCACAAGGAACGCAGCTTAAGCGGACGGGTCTGGAAACCCGGGAGACCCTTCTGGGCAGAATGGAAAGAGTGTGGCCTTTTTAAAAAATAAAAAAAAAAATAAAATTCCTCCTCAATCCCCGGCTTCAAGGAGTTGTGAGCTTGGCCGCCCTCAAGGCTGGCATCGCCCGAGCTCCAGCTCTTTTTCCTAAGCCGCGCCGTCCTTGCGGTGACCTCTCCAAATCTGCTTATGTAAGTGACAAATACCCACTGGCCCATGCTGGTATAAATTGTTCATTAAAATAATAGGGGTGGGGTGGGGCTGAGAAAGAGGGGAAGAAACCCTCTCCCCATCTCCCTCCCTCAGATTGCTGGAGAGCTCAGCTGCTGTTCGCAGAGGGCAGACAGGGAGAAAAGTCACAGGCGGGCAGCACAAACCTTCGAGATCGCGTTTCTAGATTGCCAGGGGTGTCTGGCGTCCCATCTGACTGGCAGAGCCAAGATCTGCCTGCCGCAGCGAGATGGACAGGCAGCGGAGAGGGCCGAAACCCCAGAGGAAAAGGCCCCCGCCAAATGCTCAAAAGGTGTGGGGTACCCATCTGTGCTGCAACACAGCAGCTCAGCTCCTCAAAGAACCTGTTTCTGCTTTGAGAGCAAGCTGCTAGTCCTCAAGGCGGCAAAGGCACATAGAATCATAGAGTTGGAAGAGACCCCAAGGGCCATCCAGTCCAACCCCTGCCAAGCAGGAAACACCATCAAAGCATTCCTGACAGGTGGCTGTCAAGCCTCTGCTTAAAGACCTCCAAAGAAGGAGACTCCACCACACTCCTTGGCAGCAAATTCCACTGTCAAACAGCTCTTACTGTCAGGAAGTTCTTCCTAATGTTTAGGTGGAATCTTCTTTCTTGTAGGTTGAATCCATTGCTCCGTGTCCGCTTCTCTGGAGCAACAGAAAACAACCTTTCTCCCTCCTCTCTATGACATCCTTTTATATATTTGAACATGGCTATCATATCACCCCTTAACCTTCTCTTCTCCAGGCTAAACATACCCAGCTCCCTAAGCCGTTCCTCATAAGGCATCGTTTCCAAGCCTTTGACCATTTTGGTTGCCCTCCTCTGGACACGTTCCAGCTTGTCAGTATCCTTCTTGAACTGTGGTGCCCAGAACTGGACACAGTATTCCAGGTGAGGTCTGACCAGAGCGGAATACAGTGGTACTATTACTTCCCTTGATCTAGATGCTATACTCCTATTGACGCAGCCCAGAATTGGCTTTTTTAGCTGCTGCATCACACTGTTGACTGTTTCACACATGTGAAAGGGTACGGGAACATCGGATGCTGAAGCTAAGCAGGCACGGGCCTGGCCAGTATCTCGGAAGCGAGACTCACAAGACGACAAAAAAAATCATTGAAATTGTTCCTGGGGTTCTCTCTCTCTCCCGCACCCCAATTAAACTTCCCCCAGTTGTAACTCAAGACCGTTACACAGCTCATTTCGGTGGGGAAAGGCGAGGCGAGGGCTCTGCCTATCTCCTGATCCTTTTCCCTGACTGGTAAGAATCAGAAGGGATGCAGAAGACGAGATGAGGTCCATCTGCTGCCCATCATTCATACTGAGATCGCAGAAGCCAGTTTTCTGCCCCTTGTCCTGCCCTGCTTTCTCTGGACCATACAAACCATAGCAGCAAAGCGTTGAGCATCTGGAAGCATGCCTTCATGCACTGCGGTCAACTGCGGAACTCACTGCCACAAGATGTATGGCCAGCTGGCCAGCTGTCAGAGGCAGCGGACAGACAGTCACTCCCGATCTGAAAATACGTTTGGGGCAACCTTAAAATTCGGAGAGGGGGGACTCTTACCATCCGTAAAGGGCTCCCACTGGTACAGACGACCCATGAATTCCTGGTTGTTGTATGAGGCACACTGGACGGCCCGAGGATCAGGTCGGTCAGGCGGGCATGGCTGCGGGAGGAAAAGGGGGAAGGCCGGGCAGGCAGAGAGAGTCAGATATTCCTGGATTTTAAAAAGGTGAACTTGCAATATAGTAGAACTCTTACTTCCCAGTTCGGAGAA
This sequence comes from Darevskia nairensis, assembly GCA_034642065.1. Classification (NCBI taxonomy): domain Eukaryota; kingdom Metazoa; phylum Chordata; class Lepidosauria; order Squamata; family Lacertidae; genus Darevskia; species Darevskia nairensis. The sequence continues at coordinate 24,500 of JAWWNI010001725.1, forward strand.
AGGATGTAATTTGACACATCTGTGTGCAGCCCTTACATTGCGTTGTATCCCATGTTACTCGGCGTAGACCCATTAAAATGATGGACACGGCTAACGCAGGCCCATTGATTTCCAGTGGGTCTCCTCTGAGTAGAAATGTGTTGGATTTTAGCCTCTGACGGACACACATAAATCCATGTACCTTGTAAGGTAGGTCAAAGAGAGAAGAAACAGACAGAGAGAAAAGCAGGCCCGAGGGCATCCAATAAGCAGGGATTCGAACTCGCATCCTCCAAGCCGCAAGGTCACTCTGATTATTGTCGGGAGGGGAGAAAGGAAATTAAGCCCCTTGAAACCGGTTTTATCAGGTCAATGCATCCTAAGAACCTGTTCTAAGAGCAAATTCATTAATGGCTGTTGTCCGAACAGTCTTTGAAAGCGTGGACGTTTTGGGTGCTTGGTTTCCCACCCGTCGTAAAGGAGGTTTGGGAAATTAAGCAGGAAATTCAATCATGAGCTTATCTCCTGTTCACTTCAAAGGGCCGGTAACAATAGAGGCATTATCTACAGAGAAGCTGGGCACCAGAGAGGTCATATAGGATCGAAGAGAAACATTCCCTTTCCGCCTCCTCCCAGTGCATTAAAAGTGGTTTAAAAGAGGGGTTTGCTGTGCATGGCTAAACAGGTTGTGTAGGCTTTTGCATAGATCCCAAAACCTGCTGGATCTGTTTGACCGGAGTCAACAGCAGCTGAAAAGAAAATGAGAAAAATGTAGCAAACGATGCCCCTCTGGATCTCTTAAAAAGATAATTGCTTGCCTCCAGCCAAAGGTTATCTCTGAAAGATCATCACACACACACACACACACACACACACACACACCTTGCTCTAACCACTAGGCCTTCCAGAATTGCTCAAAGTTAGGAGTAGGATCCAGCAGAGTTAAAGAGGAGAGGGCCCAAGTGTGTTTAATTCCAAGTTGTACTTATTCACGGGCAGCCTTCCTCTTCTACAAATAATCCCCCCCCCAACTTGAAGGCAGCTGTTTGTCTGGTCCCAACGGGCCAAACAGGAAAGCTTGAAGCAGCCATGCAAACGCCCATGGCTCTAGTCCCTAAGAATTCGCCAGAGCCATCTCTCTGAACGAAGAGGTCTGTTTCCCCATCACTGTTTTAAACCTCTTTGTTTACAAGACAAGTAAAAAAGAGGAGACTGCGCAGTACGTATCTGAAAGTCTTAGGCTGCGTACCTACACCCCATACATTTCAAGCACCCTCCCTAAAGAATACTGGGAAACACAGAGCTGCAATCCCCGGCACCCTTTGCAAACCACAGTTCCCAGGGTTCTTTGGGGTGGAAAGCGTGCTTTAAATGTATGCTGGGTAGGCCCTCATCATCAGCAAATAAACAACAGTTTGAGCACCAGCTTCTAAACTCGGGACATGAGAAGCCCCACCCCCCACCCCTCGGGAACTGATGGGGGATCCTTTCGATGAGAAAGGGATGCATAGCTGTCAGTTCTCTTATCGGTTGTTCAATAGAAATGCCAAAGCCATTTGCCTTTAAGTCTTTTTATTCACTGCAAGCTATTTACAGTGCAGAGCTCAGCCTTATCATGTCTGCTCAGTCACTAGCAGAATCCGGAAGTGCCTCCCTCCTGTTTTGGCGCCAACACCAAAGTCTCGGCATCCTAAATTGCCGCCTTCTCCTCCTACGTGATATATGCGCCGGACCTGACGCTTTGCCCTCCGAGCGAGTCTGCCAGGTCTCCCAGTAACTCCTTGGACACCTGGCACTCCCTGGCTCCCAGCCACTAACTGCTCCTCCCCCGAGATTGGACTGTCAATTTCACTCGAAGATGAATCTGTTGTTAACACAAGTTGCGGCTCTCTATAAACACTCAGAGCTGGACTGGCAGGGGCAGGCAGATCCCTGACAATATCTCAGAAAGCTGCCTGTCCACCCCCCACCCTACCCCCATTGATTGCTACAAGGAAGTCCTCCTGTGTAGATTCAAGGTTTGCACTTAGCTGAATCAGGGTTGTTTTGCAGTAAAACACAACTAACCGAGTCAAATGCAATATGGGGAATATCTATTCATTAAAATTAAACTCCTTAATTCTATCCTCCCATTAACTTTGCCCTTCCACTCCTTTCAAGTGTCTCCTCACCTGTTACTTCCGGTCCATTCTGCTAACTTTTGGGGCACACCACCAGACTGTAAGAACGATAACACGAGTCTGGGCGGACCACTTAATGATTCCCTCCCCCCCTGCCTCTTGTGGCAATCGCAATGTGCTGCACTAGATGCTGTGCAATTCTGCGTTGCATTTTTATGGCTTCATGGATACCATATTTTATTTTACAGTGGTTGTCGAACGTCTCCGTTGACGAACGTTTCGGTTTCCTAACGCCGTAAACCCGGAAGGAAATGCTTCGGTTTTCAAACACGCCTCGGAAGTTGAACAATGCCACGCAGCTTCCGTACTGAGTTTTCTGTATGGAGGCTTCCCGTGTTGAGCTTTCGGTTTTCGAACGTTTCGGAACTCGAACGGTCTTCCGGAACGGATTACGTCCGAAAATCGAGGTACCACTGTACCGCAGTTTGAAGTCCAAGGAATTCAAATTGCAACACAGCAAAGCGCAATGCAAGAAATAGGTATCCAGGAATTCAAATTAAACTCCTTTAATTCTCGCCTCTCGTCTACGCTGCTGAACCTCTCCACGCCTTTCAAGCAGCTCCTACATCTGTTGCTTCTGCTCCCTTGCTGCTCACATTCTGGGTGGACCAAACAATTTTAAGAAGGATGGAACAGCCCCTGCTCACAGGCAGAGGGCCTTCTCGGTGGTGGCACCCGCCCTGTGGAACACCTGCCCATAAGATGTCAAAGAGAAATACAACTACCAGACTTTTAGAAGACATAACACCGGTCTTGAAAGTCCTACATTGGCTCCCAGTAAGTTTCCAAGCACAATTCAAAGTGTTGGTGCTGACCTTGAAAGCCCTAAATGGCTTCGGTCCAGTATACCTGAAGGAGTGTCTCCACCCCCATCGTTCTGCCCGGACACTGAGGTCCGGCGCCGAGGGCCTTCTGGCGGTTCCCTCACTGCGAGAAGCAAAACTACAGGGAACCAGGCAGAGGGCCTTCTCAGTAGTGGCGTCTGCCCTGTGGAACGCCCTCCCAGGAGAGGTCAAAGAGAACAACAACTACCAGACCTTTAGAAGGCATCTGAAGGCAGCCCTGTTTAGGGAGGCTTTTAATGTTCAATAGATTATTGTATTTTAATATTCTGTTGGAAGGCACCCAGAGTGGCTGGGGAAACCCAGCCAGATGGGCGGGGTATAAATAATAAATTATTATTATTATTATTATTATTATTATTATTATTACTGCCCTGTTCTTCAGGCATGGCACAGGCCACCCACTCCAAGCTCTTACCTCTTGCTTGCAAGCCTTGAACTGCTTGCTTTCTCCTTCGCAGTGGAAGGTCTCGGTGCCAGGATAGTAGAGGTTCCACTGCGGCACTTCGCCACCCGGGCGCACCCCTCCCGGCGGCCCTTGCCCCCTGGCGTGGAACTGAACAGGGTTGCCCCGGTGTAACAGCCAAATGTCCGGCTCCGCAGGACGAGGAGCCACGGGCTGGTCCACGAAGAGGCTGTGCGACGGCCGCCTGCCCTGGCTGCTTGCCTGGTGTTCGTTCTGCCTCTGGTTCCGGGACCGGGATTGCCCGTGGGGGCGGGCGGTTCGCATGTCCCACACCGTCAGGCTGGGCCATGGAGTTGCTCTCCGGGCGGCGGGGCGACTCTGGAGTGGCCCGGTGGCTCTTCCCCGCCCCGGGCCCCTTCCTCTTGGCAGCGGAGCTGTTGTTTCGGAGGACGTGGTGGGTGAGCCGCAACTCGCCCTGCGCCTGGGGGAGAGGGGCTGCCAGCCACGGAGGGCCCCTGAGAGGAGGAGTGCATCACGGCCGCTGTGGGGTTGCCGCCTCCCTCTCCGCCGTCCGCCACGGGGATCGAGCCGCCCGTGGAACTCTCTGCCACTTCTGGCATCTCGTGGGGCCTTGCAGAGGATTCTGGGAGATGCTCCTCCTGGGACCTTGCAGAGGATTCTGGGAGATGCTTCTCATGGGACCTTGCAGAGGATTCTGGGAGATGCTTCTCGTGGGGCCTTGCAGAGGATTCTGGGAGATGCTCCTCCTGGGACCTTGCAGAGGATTCTGGGAGATGCTTCTCATGGGACCTTGCAGAGGATTCTGGGAGATGCTTCTCGTGGAGCCTTGCAGAGGATTCTGGGAGATGCTTCTCGTGGGGCCTTGCAGAGGATTCTGGGAGATGCTTCCGCTGCTGGTTCCCCGAAGGTGCTGTGGCGCCCCCTGGCTGGTGAGCCTCGCCGTACGACCCTGGAGAGGTTGCTGTGTCCTTCCCACGATGCTCTGCTTCCCCTGAAGATTCGCTCTTTCGCGGCGTGTCCGTACCCGGTTCCGTGGGCTGCGCTGTGTCCGCCGTGCCCGCTCTGTTTGCCACATGCCCACGACCCTCTGAGTGGCCGTGCCCCAAATGGCTCTTTGCCCCCTCACCAGCCTGTGCGTGGGGCTGGGCAACAGCGTCCAATGGCGGAGGCTGTTTCAGCTTCAGGGGGGTCCTGGGTTCGGCCCTGGAGCTCAGGGGCCCCTCCTCCTCCTCGCGGGAGGAAGAGCGGACAGCTTTGCGCTTCTGTTTTTTCGAAGGAGGGGGAGGCGGAGGGGGAGGCGGGGACGGGGGCTCCCCGGCTCTGCCCCCGTGGTGCCTCTTGAAGCGGGGTGTGGCCCCCTCGGCCACGTCTTTGTGGAGGGGCAAGGCGAATGGCAGCTTCCCGTAGCCGTACTTGCCTGGCTTGATCGCCTCTCGAACCCGGGACCTGGAGGGGGCAAAGTTTTGATGTGAGTTTGAGCAGCGTATAAAACGTGGCAGCTTTTAGTCTAAAATGACCTCCCAACTACTCTCTGACCTCTTTAAACAGAGTTTCTTTTCACTTTTATTAATAACTTATTAATGTTATTAACGCTAATAATATTATTCGTATGAGAACCATTACTGCACTATTAATAGTGCAATGATAATATTGTTGTTGCTATTTTTTATTAAAATAAATGTTTATGGAGAATCTATCATTTAAAAAAAAAAAAACCTCATAGAAGACTCAAAGTAAATAGATCCCTGAAGTGAAACTACACATGCTGAAATTACAAAATTAGGGAAATTTTATATATCCTGAGAAGGTTGCCTATCGCCATATCCAAAAAAGGTGCCAGCTACCTTATTATCAACGTAAATAATCAAATTATTACTATTGTGCTTTGTCAATGTTCGAGTGCGGTTTTCAGCTAAAAAAAACACGCATTTTAAAATGCAAAAGTTGGGTAGAAGACGCATCTAGGAGTCTCGCAAGAGAAGTGACACTTGGAAATGAAAAAAATTCAAAGCAAATACATATTTAAATGCCAATTTGGTTCTGGATAAACCCCCTTCTCCCAAACTGCAGATTAATACAGAAACAAGATTTATGAGTGGGCAGATGCAGACTGCAAAGTTTGCATATAGACGGTCCCAGGTCCAAGACCCCTGCCTTGAGATGCTGCTGCCAGACAGTGTAGACAGTACTGAGCTAGATGGACTCAGCATAAGGCAGCCTCCTATTTAAACCAAACCTTTCCTCTGGAACCATGAGGACTGGAAACTTGGGTGTAGACAATACCGAGCTGCACGGAAACAAGGCATCCCCCCTACGTTCCTAGGCTCCCCACCCCCATTTAGGCTCCCCACCCCCACCCTAAACCAGACCCCCAACTCACCTCCGGGCCCCCGGGGACTCCGGCGTAGGAGAGGCGACCCAGCTGTGGCGGTCACCGTCCCGTTGGCCACCGTGGCGCGGCCTATTGGGGCTCAAGCCCGCCTCAGGGCTGTCCCTCCTCAGGGGTTTGAACAAGGGGATGACGTCCCGGACGGGGGTCCGGGCGGCTGCGCTGTGCCTGAAAGGCGGGTTGGGGGTCCGGCGAGATTCCTGGTTCCCCCGAGGCCTGGGCAGGTGGACCCCAGCCTCCTGGGCGGGAGCAGAGTCCCTCCGGCGGCCGTGCTGGGGGGCGACGGCGTCCCGCGAGGGCGGCTCCTCGGCCGGGAGGGCTTCGTGGCGGGTGTGGCGGTTCTGGGGTCCGAGGCGCGAGGCGCGAGGTGGCTGGGCCTGGCCGTGGAGGGGCAGGGCCGAGCCGCGGAAGGGCAGACCCGGCCTGGCGCTGCCCTCGGTGTGGAGAGGGTAGGATGGCCAGCCCGGGTAAGGGCTAGCACCCCGGTTCTCGTGGGCCTGCGGAGGGTACACCGGCTGCGGGGCCAGCTCCGGCCGGCCGGCCCAGGGGACGCGCTGGTAGGGGGACTGGCAGGCACGAGTCCGCTCCATGACCCCCAGGCCGCAGGGCTGAGAGCAGGCTGACCACGACGCCCAGGCGCTCCACAGGCCAGGCACTCTGCTCCCAGGGCCGTCGTCCTCAGCGGCCTGGCGAGGTCTCCGGCGGGGGACCTGAGGGTGGAAGCAGGAAGGCATCGTCAGTGGGGTGGCCCTTGCCGGGACTCGAACCCGCCACCCGTCATCCCTTCTCCACATACATAAGAAGAGCCCTACCAGAGAAGAATGGCTGTTTAAGTTGATGGATTATTGGCAAAAACGACCGGAAGTATCAGAAACCAGGAACACCAAAATTTCAATAAGGAATGGGGGGAAATTATAATTTGATTGTAAAACTTTGATTTGAAAGCCATATAAATTTAAAAAATGAAGAAGAGCAGCCCTGCTGGACCTGGCCTGTGGCCTATCTAGTCCGGCATCCTGTTCTCACGATAGCCACACACCCCAAAGGATATAAGAATCCAGGTAGACTGCCTCTGGAGCTGGAGGTTCCACAAGAAGACAGGAAGAATATTTCTGGATGCAATCAATCGCCCATTTCCTGACTGGTGGATTTACTATGAAACTACTGAATCTTAATCTTCAGGACCCTTAATCCCGGAGGGGCCCCAGAAGCGACTTTAGTCCATATCGCTTAAAATTTTTGGGTCTAGCTAATGTGATGAGAGTCACACGACTCAAATGGATTAGTTTTTGTTGTTGTATATATTTCAACGATCCCCAAGTCGGAGAGTCAGTAGCACAGATGTTGTGAAGTTGTGGCGATCTGTTGTGGAGCAACCCCACTGAAGAAGACAGCTGTAGTGACCCAGCCCTTGTTGCTGCTTATAAGGGGGTCTTCCATGACAGCTCAGGGCCCCCCCAAATATAGCCCCTGACCGTGGAGGCAGAGCATAGCCGTCGGGGCTAGGAGCCACCGATAGACCCCTCTCCTCCTCCATGGAGCTCTCCTCCAATCCTCTTTCAAAGCCACACAAGTTGGTCGCCACCGCTGCCTCTTGTGGCAGGGAGTCCCACAGTTAAATGTGCAACTCCCGTCTTCCCACAAGATGCTCAAGGTGGTTCTCCCGGCCCTCATTCAATCCGCACAACAACCCGAGAGGCGACCCAAGGTGACCCTTATGGCCAAGTGATCTCCCTCAGGTCCTAATCCAGTGCTCTAACCATTGCACCACACTACTCTGTACAAAAAAAACAAAACAAAACCCAATCATGTTCATATAACTTTCGCCTTGCTGGGGAGGAGGGGAAAGGGCCCCTGCCTTTCCCCCCCGATTCGAATTGGGTACCCGCTTGCCAGAATTATTTCCTCCCCGTTCCAAACAGCCACAGAAAGAGAGAGCTGTCCTGGGCGCCAGGAGATGCTTCCCAGCTGCTGACCGTCTGACCGGGCAGCTGGTTTCCTCCCTCGCTGGGCGAGGGTGTCGCGGATGCACGGAGCTGGAGAGGTCTGGACAGGGCACATTTTTCAGCCAAAAAAGGAAATTATTAATAATGTGTATACGCTGGTGTGCTCTATAACCCGGATCCCTGGCACCGTGGGGTGACCAGTCCGTCGGGTGAAAGGGGACCTGGGTTGCTTTTGCTCTAAAAGGCACTAAAAAGGATTGTGGGTTATCTGCCTCCACAACTGGTTTTCAGAGGTAGACTTCCACTGAATGTGGAGGTTTAGATTGACCAATCTTGCAGGGGTGGCTGCTGCCCGTCGGGACTGGGGAGAGGGCGAAAGGCGGGGAGCCCAACAGTTAGGGGGCGCCGCAACTAATGACAGTCAGAGTCAAGCAATTTTGATTTTTTAGGGAGTTGGGTATGTTTAGCCAGGCGAAGAAAAGACGGACAGGGGAATGGACTTTCCTTCACTTGGAGGTGTTTAATCAGAGGTTGGATGGCCGTTTTTGAAGGGTAATAATAATAATAATAATAATAATAATTTATTATTTCTACCCCGCCCATCTGGCTGGGCCTCCCCAGCCACTCTGGGCGGCTTCCAACAAAACACTAAAATACAATAATCTATTAAACATTAAAAGCCTCCCTAAACAGGGCTGCCTTCAGATGTCTTCTAAAGGTCTGGTAGTTGTTGTTCTCTTTGACATCTGGTGGGAGGGCGTTCCACAGGGCGGGTGCCACCACCGAGAAGGCCCTCTGCCTGTTTCCCTGTAACTTGGCTTCTCGCAGGGAGGGAACCGCCAGAAGGCCCTCGGAGCTGGACCTCAGTGTCCAGGCTGGACGATGGGGGTGGAGACCAAAGTCATTTAGGGCTTTCAAGGTCAGCACCAACACTTTGAATTGTGCTCAGAAATGTACTGGGAGCCAGTGTAGGTCTTTCAAGACCGGTGTTATGTGGTCTCAGCGGCCGCTCCCAGTCACCAGTCTAGCTGCCGCATTCTGGATTAGTTGTAGTTTCTGGGTCACCTTCAAAGGTAGCCCCACGTTGAGCGCATTGCTTTAGTTGTGGTTCCTGTGCTGCCCGGGGTTGGGCTAGATGACCCCCCGGGGTCCCGCCTGACTCTACAGTTCTGTCTTTGTTCCCATCCTGCTCTCTGCTGAGGTCTGCAAGGGGCAACACTGAGATTGAGGAGGAGGAGGAAGCTGAGAGGCAACACCAGCTCCACCCAAACTGGTTGTAAGAAATGGGAGATTGAGGTTGATGGGGCAGCGGATGAGTCTCCACTGCGGCCCCCCGAGGCTGCACCCTGAATCAGAAGCTGGCTTTTAGAAAGGGAGTCAAGAAGGTTATCAATGGCTAGCAGCCATTAATAGGTTTCTCCTCCTCTATTAATTTGTCCCCTCCTTTTTTAAAGCCGACCACGTTGGCATCCGTCACTCCTGCAGGAGTGAGTTCCACAGTTTAACAAAGTAAACCGGGAATCACTGGCTACCTGAGATAATTCTAACTGGGGTTTACGGGGATGGCTACCGGGAACGTTAATAATAAAAATGATAATTTCATTATCTATACCCCACCCATCTGGCTGGGTTTTCCCAGCCACTCTGGGCGGCTTACAGCATATATTAAAACATAATAAAACAGACCTGCAAACACGGCAGGCTGTTATCTCTGAGCTGTGATCCTGTGTCTGCAAAAACCAGAACATCAACCGTCTACCTTATAGGTTTGTTGTACAGATAGTAATTTCCTATGTAAAAAAATAAAATAAAAAAATTAAGAGGTGGTGATTGACCCCGAAGCACAACGAGGAAGTACTTTTGACCTCTGGGCTGGAATAATTCCCCGTTCTGATTCCACCAGCGATCCTCATCAGAAGGGCCTTTGGGGGGGGGGGGTCTTTTTCCTGCTTTCCATTTCATTCGTGATGCAACACCCAAAAAAACCACCGCCTTCCAGGGTCTCTGGCTAAAGTTACAAAATCAACATCCAGAAAATTGAGCCCAGATGCTCAAGGCGCACTGCGCCAAGCTGAAGCGGCGCATGTGACCCAGAGAGAAATAAACCGAGATGCTTCTTTTCACACCATCTGGCCGCCGACCGGAGAGAAGGGTCTTTCATTTGAACAACCTCTCGCTTTGTCCCCCTTCCGAAGAAGGCGGCCTTATTTCGCGCGCAACAAATCTGGCCGGCGGCAAACGTCCCTGGGGAATCAGGTTTGGGGAACGCATTGCCCGTTCGGCACTTCTGCACATGCAGAGGAGGAGGGGGGAAAGCACCACAGGGCCGGGGACGGACGGACAAAACCTCTCTGTTTCGTTCTATTTGAATCATACGCTGTTTTTGTTCGGTTTCCCCCTGTAAAGTGTTAGCGGGATTTATTCTCTCTCTGGACTGCCCCTGTGTTATTTAAGTGCTAGCATCCTCCAGATGTCACTGGGCTACAGTTCCCATCACCCTTGACCCCGGTCAGCCCCACTGGCTTGCTGAGGGCTGGAATCCAGAAACATCTGGAGGGCTCCGAATCCGCACCCAGGGCTTGCATATACATCTTCAGCCTGACCACCTCCAGATTTTGTTGGGTTCCAGCTCCCACCTGGAGGGCCACAGATGTCCCTCATTCCTGTTGTAGGGGGAAAAAGCATTTTGGTAATGGAGGGGGGCACAGAATTATAGGTTATATAGAACTAGTATATTAAGCCCGTTGAAGAAAACGGGCGCTAGCCGGAGGCGGAGCAGCAGGAGCCGGGGGACCGGGAGGCTTCGGCGGGGGCGACCGGCTGGCCCGTCGGCAGAGGCTGCCTCGCCTCGGACCCCCGCCGGCTGGGCAGCGCGCAGGGAAGGGCGCGTGCCGGACGGGGGGCCTCCTTCAGGCGGCGGCAGGAGCCTCCGTTAGGAGGGGAAGGGGGCGGAAGGCGGAAGGGAGAAGCTCGCCAGCAGCGGGCAGAGCGGGGTTGGCGGGGCGGCAGCAATGACGGCGGCGCAGTTTCGCCCGGCCGGAAGTGTCTTTGCGTCGTCCCGCCCCCCTCTCCGCCCCCTCCAATCCCTGCGTCCCCGTGTGACATGCGCAGAACGCACTTCCGTGACACACGGAAAGGCAGGGACATAGGCTCTTTATTATATAGGATATCCTTCGAACCAGATGCTATATTCCTTGGACTTTTTAAAGATACAGTTAATCCGAAGGATAAAGACTTGGTTGGGAGAGTGCCGCTGGACGCCAAAGTCATGCCAACATTTATCAGCTGCTTTGCAGAAAAGCATGGGCCACAATAATAATTTTCAAAAGGATGAGTTGATTTATTACACACATATATTTAAAAGGTTAAATTGGAAAGGAAAGGATGGAACAAATCTAGAGACTCTTTGGATTCTGTTTTTAGACGGTGATTAATCAAGATTGCCATATTTATATTGCGGAAAGTATGTATATATTAGGGGGCTGCTCGCTCCACCGGCCAGCCCCACACCAGCCCCACATTAACTCCCTAGCCTCCGCTTCCCACACTATTCAGCTCCAAAGATGCCCTTTGCGTTTCTTAACCTCACCTGAATAAGGCAGATTCCATGCTAGAGTTCATTAGGAAACGAATTGAAATCAAAACTGCCGCTATCATAATGCCGTTATACAAATGGATCTGCATTTTGAGGACTGTTCTGGTCGCCTCGCTTGAAAAAGGATATTGTAGAGCTGGAAAAGGTTCAGAAAAGGGCTAGCAAAATGATCTAGGGGGTGGAGCCGTCACTGATACACATTGCTCAGTTCAGTATTTCACAAATGTTTTCCCCACACTGTTAAGAAGTGCAGAGTGTTGCTTTGGGCTCCTTACATCAGCCGTGATATTCACAACTGAGTTGTCCAGAAAGGTTTGGAATATGTCCATTTCACAGGTTATGGGGATGAGGCTAAAGGCTGGTAATGCTCAGGATTTGCTTGCTTGCAAGCTTTTTTATGGGGATGCGGGTGGCGCTGTGGTCTAAACCACAGAGCCTAGGGCTTGCCGATCAGAAGGTCGGCAGTTCGAATCCCCGCGACGGGGTGAGCTCCCGTTGCTCGGTCCCAGCTCCTGCCAACCTAGCAGTTTGAAAGCACGTCAAAGTGCAAGTAGATAAATAGGTACCGCTCCGGCGGGAAGGTAAACGGCATTTCCGTGCGCTGCTCTGGTTCGCCAGAAGCGGCTTAGTCATGCTGGCCACATGACCTGGAAGCTGTCCAGCGGCTCCCTCGGCCAATAAAGCGAGATGAGCGCCGCAACCCCAGAGTTGGACATGACTGGACCTAATGGTCAGGAGTCCCTTTACCTTTACTTTTATACTACATTTTTAAAGATTTGCCTTGAGACAGCCTTTAAACCTCTTTTGTTGACCACAAGATGAGCGCAGCAACCCCAGAGTCGTCCGCGACTGGACCTAACGGTCAGGGGTACCTTTACCTTTACCTTTACCTAAGCTTTTTTATTATTATTGTGGAACAAATAAGAGCCTTGATTACAACTGAGGCCGATGTTTAGGCCTCCGGACGCAACAGGGCTCCCTGTTGCCCTTCTTCCTTACAGAAATAGCCGGAGTCTTAATTTTCCCATCACTGAAAAAGGATTTCCCCAAAGTGCGGAGTGAAGGGGCCTTGAGCCCGTTTATTTTAGCTCCTGCCCACCATTAAAGTTTCCTGGTTGCCTTGCTCCGGCTTCAACAGAGGCAGGAAAAACAAACAAAGTTAAAAATAACTGTTCTTTTAACACGGCAAAAGCCTGAACACAACTCTATAACAAATTTTGTTTTGCAGATAATAAAACTGTGTGTTTGTGTGTGTGTGTGTGTGTGTGTGTGTGTGTGTGTGTGTGCCCCCTGCTCTTGCAGGGAGGAAAAGAGAATGCCATTTCAACAAGCAGAATTCTCCCACTACTGTTTCTTATGCCCATTTTACAGATGGGGAAAACTGAGGGCTGGGAGGCCACTTAACCTGTATACCAGAGGTTGAGCAGAGGCTGAGTGACTCAGGCAGTCCTCATGCTGAAAAGAAAGAACTTGTGGACATCCAAAGAAGATGAACGCTAGACAATTCAGGGCAGATAAATAAAAAAGACCTTCTTCATCCAGCACATAGTTAAACTATGGAACTCACTGCTGCAGGAGGCAGTGAGGGACACCAACCTGGATGGCTTTAAAAGAGAAATGGACATAGTCAAGGAGGGGAGAGCGTTGCTAGCCCTGCTAGTGCGCTTCTGGTTGGCCACTCTGGGAGCAGGATGCTGGACTAGATGGGCCCATGGGCCTGATCCAGGTGAGCTCCTCTGATGTCCTTAATGCAATCAGATTGCAGGCAGATTCTTACCAAACTCCAAGCTGCTAGTCCTCACTTTTCCGAGTTCTCATGCTGTCAATCTCCGGCTCCCTATTATTATTCTCCGTCCAGAACTTTTGCAAAGATTAACTGCCTTCACTTGGGGAATCGATTTCTCCAAGCGGAGGTAGTTAATCTTTGCAAAAAGATCTTTGCTCGTGAGTAAGCCCATTGTTGCAGACTGACTCACCTTCTCGGTGGCTTGGCAGAGGCTGGCCGTCAACATCATCGCGGAGAGAGTCAAGGAGATGGAAGCCAAGGGAAACCTGGGAAAGGAAAACAAGGCGGTGATTCCACCGGTCACGGAGCTGCTGCTTGCGGGCGAGACAGGAAGATGGAGACTACTTGACAGCGTTCCCCAGAGTGCCCCCCGCCGCCTGCAGCTTGCCTTGACTCTGCCCGGAGGAGACAGACAGAGCCTAAGCCGCAACACATCCAAAATAAGAGAATAGTTTCCCTACATCGCAAGAGCACAGGAACGTCCAGGTCAGCTGCGCTGAGTCAGGCAGGCTCTCTAGGAAAGTTCCTGAGCAAAGCATGATGGGAATATCCCTGCTTTTAATGCCCCATCGCTTGATAGTCAAGACAGACCCTTTCACTGAACACAGGAGGGTTCACTGCAAGCTGTGGAGGTCTTGCACTCACTGCTGAATCTAATTAATAATACAGTCGTACCTTGGTACCACGTGGGTGGCGCTGTGGGTTAAACCACAGAGCCTAGGGCTTGCCAATCAGAAGGTCGGTGGTTCGAATCCCCGCGACGGGGTGAGCTCCCATTGCTCGGTCCCTGCTCCTGCCAACCTAGCAGTTCGAAAGCATGTCAAAGTGCAATTAGAGCAATAGGTACCACTCCGGCGGGAAGGTAAAGGGCGTTTCCATGCGCTGCTCTGGTTCGCCAGAAGCGGCTTAGTCATGCTGGCCACATGACCTGGAAGCTGTACGCCGGCTCCCTCGGCCAATAGTGCGAGATGAGCGCCACAACCCCAGAGTTGGACACGACTGGACCTAATGGTCAGGGGTCCCTTTACCTTTACCTTGGTTTAAGAACAGCTTACCGGTAGTTTATGAACAACTTGGATTAAGAACGCTGCAAACCCGGAAGTAGGTGTTTTGGTTTGTGAACTTTGCCTTGGTTTAAGAACATGTTTCGCTTCCTGTTGAGTGTGTTCCATTTGTAAATTGAGTCCCCCGCTGCTATGAGAAAGCACGCCTTGGTTTAAGAATGCTTTGGTTTAAGAACGGACTTCCGGAACGGATTAAGTTCGTAAACCAAGGTACCACTGTAATAATATTTTTAAAAATCTGATTTCTCTTGCAAAAACTGTGGTTTGCTTAAGAGTACGGTTCTCTGTGCTTTGCATTCAGAAGCATTTCTGCCTCCGAACATCAAGGGAGAACATAGCCATTGTGGTTAGTAGTCATGAGTAGTCATATTTATTAACATCCATGGTTTTTCTCTGTGAAGAACTAGCATTAGAGACAAACATACACCCATTCAGATCCAAAAATGCCTATTTGCACCCAAAGGAGTTTTTTCGGGACACCCAAGTTTAGGGATGTTCTTAACACTGATCTTTGGACGTCACCCTGGGATTGTTTTCTCCAAAACAAGGTTAAAAAGTGGGGTAAAATGTTTTCAATAAATCGGAAGTGGCCCTACAGGTCTCGCTTGGCGACAACCCGCATCGTCCCTAACCACTGAGCGCCGCTGCCTGCCCGGCGCTGGAGTCCAACGCTCTCGGGAGGGCACCGCGTTGGCTGTCGCGAGACCATCTGGACAGCTGGGGTGGGTGGAGAAAGGAATGCGCCTTAAAACCAGCTCAGCATCTTCCGTCCCTATGATTTAATCGTACATAAGAAAACTCCCTTTCGAAAGCTGGCTGCGAGGAAGGTCTCATGCAGGGACCACTGACTTCAGCGCTTCCCCCTGCTGCGTCAAGGCAGATTCCAAGCAGCAAGAGCTTCGCTGGCCTCCGAGTCTCTCGCTCGCATCCCCTTCCCAGGGGATCCTCATCAACCGTACAATGGTTAGGTCACCAGGCACTGAGATCGAGTCAGTCTCTGGCTGCCACGGCTCCAGAATATCAGAGCCAGAGGCACCAGATGGGGGGGGGGACATCTGGCGGGCGAAACTATGGGCGCTTCCTTGCTCAGAGAGCACCGGGGCCCTTTCCATCACGTTGCCCCTACTAGGCCAGCTCCCTCCCTCCATTCTGCATTTGTACGGAATTGATCTCTTAGTGCGGAACTTTGGAACTCCCCGCCTATTGGTGAAAATATTTGTCGAACTCGATGCTGGGGACAACCAGCGCACTAAAACAAACAAACACACATGATATTAATTTGGGCACGTTCCGTGGCTCAGGTATACTGTAGTAGATCGGTCGATCTTAAGAAAACCCTCCTGGAAGACTGATAAGGTTAGTGTGTGCCTCTCATTTTAAGTTCAGTTCTTCACACCAGTTTGTGATTTTGTTTTTAACTCCTCGCAAAAAAATTCATCAGCATTGTACGGGGCTGGGCTAGGATGATGACCCCTTTGGTCCCTTCCGACTCTACAAATTGATGATTTTAGTGTGAATTTCTCATAACGTACACATTTCTGATGCAATTTTGCCCAATGGACCCATTTTTTCAAAGCCATTCCCCCTCATACGATGCATTTTCGTTTCGTATTTTCACTAAAACCCACGTCAGGACGTGATTTCGCCGGACGGACACATTTTTGCAAAGCGACGACGCTCAATTCAATGCGTCCCGTTCCCCCCCCCCCCCCGCGTTATTTCCACATTTCACCCTAGTTATATGCATTTTTCGAAACCGTTACTTGCCTGGAAAAACGGCACTGCAAAATTAAGAGAAACGCAGGTTTCCAGGGAGGGCTGTTCACATACCGATTCGGAAATTGCAAATTAGGCAGGTTTGCTTTTCATAGAATCATAGAGTTGGAAGAGACCCCAAGGGCCATCCAGTGCAACCCCCTGCCAAGCAGGAAACACCATCAAAGCATTCCTCACAGGTGGCTATCAAGCCTCTGCTTAAATACCTCCAAAGAAGGAGACTCCACCACACTCCTTGGCAGCAAATTCCACTGTCAAACAGCTCTTACTGTCAGGAAGTTCTTCCTAATGTTTAGGTGGAATCTTCTTTCTTGTAGTTTGAATCCATTGCTCTGTGTCCGCTTCTCTGGAGCAGCAGAAAACAACATTTCTCCCTCCTCTATATGACATCCTTTTATATATTTGAACATGGCTATCCTATCACCCCTTAACCTTCTCTTCTCCAAGCTAAACATACCCAGCTCCCTAAGCCGTTCCTCATAAGGCATCGTTTCCAGGCCTTTGATCATTTTGGTTGCCCTCCTCTGGACACGTTCCAGCTTGTCAGTATCCTTCTTGAACTGTGGTGCCCAGAACTGGACACAGTATTCCAGGTGAGGTCTGATCAGAGCGGAATACAGTGGTACTATTACTTCCCTTGATCTAGATGCTATACTCTTATTAATGCAGCCCAGAATTGCATTGGCTTTTTTAGCTGCTGCATAAAAAAATGCAGGTTTAAATCAAAATTTCTTCCCCAAAGAAATTTTACGAGAGCTACCCCAGTTTCACCCTTAGGGGCACCTGCCCTCCTACCACAAACTTTCTGGCTCCAGTCCTTTTCTATCCAGAGGTCAATAGGCTGCCCTGTCCTTTGGCTGAAGTGAGTCACTTACTTGGGGGGGGGGCGCGTTCTCACCTTCCCCATCGTCTCCTGAAAAATCGCCCATCCTGCACATAAAGGAAGCAAGGCGAACAAGCCTGCAGCAGTTTTATTACCCTGTGTGTCCGCCAAGAGATTCTCGTGGCAGGCCAAGGATGACTCACAGGCTGGCTCAAAAGCCCAATGGGTAGCCAGCATTGTCACCGACCACATTGGGGCAAAACAACCCCCCCAAGAAAAAGCCTTCCCCCCACCAGAGATCAACCTACGCAAGCAGGAATCAGGTGCCACAAAAGCATGCGAATGTGACTCACGCAGGGAGGCGGTTGTGGAATCTCCTTCCCCCAGGGGGGGGCTTTTTTTTTTTTTTTGCAAGGGAGAAAAAAAAGTTGGACAGGAATTTGGTTGGGATGTTTGCAGAGGCTGTCCTGGCTCAGGATGGAGCCCGTGATGATGAGACGGCCCTTGGAGTTTCTTCCAACAGAGCAAAAAAACAATGCTCTCTTCTCTAATGTGCGCACACATAGTTCTGTACTCAATGCACATCGCATTAATCCGTCAACATGCACCTTGCAGAGAATGGCTGACACGAAAAATATTTTCCTGTTCAGCAGCTTTCAATGCTGTTCGGACTTTCAGGGGGTTTTTTTGGGGGGGGTTGTTTAAATGTTTTATTTATGCTTTTCAGGTTTATACATTTCACTGCTTTTACAATCATTTTGACATTTCAAAACTTGACTTCCTTCCCCCTTTCTGCAGTTCCTTACATTTATTTTTTTTAAATCATTTTTTATTAGTTTTATAAGAATAGAATAATAAAATTCACATATTTATCTTCACATCTTATACCATTTTGGCTTTTTATGGCCGTGGCTTCCGTCAAACCTTCCTCATGATATTCTAATATCTATTCCTTGTATCTATATTTCTTAAATCAATCATTGTTTTATATTGGTACTTTCTGAAAATTAATCACTATATCTTTGTATTAACAACAACATTTCTTCTTTACTCTACAAAGCTTCTTGCAATCCAACCAACGTCTTCAATTGAGTGCAATTTTCCTTTAGATAGTCTGCAAATTTAGTCCAGTCTTTGATGAACTTCTGGTCCCACTGTTCTCGGATTCTCCCCGTCATCTTGTCCAATTCTGCATACTCCGTTACCGTAGTTTCTCCTTAAATTTATTTTTAGTATCTTCTGCATCTCCTAATTAACTTAATTTGCTCAACAAAAAATAAAAAAAATCCTTCCAGTAGCACCTTAGAGACCAACTAAGTTTGTTCTTGGTATGAGCTTTTGTGTGCATGCACACTTCTTCAGATATTTATTAATCATTTATTTATTCATCTTCTTTAAATATACACTCTTACGGAACTGCAGGTTATTACAATAATCCTGCCAATGTTTTTTATCTGTTTACAATTTATCTGTAAATATTCAATAAACCATTTCCATTCTTTTACAAAAAGTTTGCTATCTTGATTTATTATTCTTTCAGTCTTTCAGTTGTTTTTTAACCTGCCGCTCAAAACTAGTTCTCTTCCACAAGAGAGAGACGGTGGTGCTGTAGTGGTTATGGCCAAAGTCCGTTTCGGGGGCCTAATCCGGCCTGCCGGTCAATTTAATCCGGCCCTTGTGGAAGTTTATTTCCTGGGCTAACAAAAGCTCAACAACTTTGTTTGGCCCTTTGGTCGGCCCCCACGGCCCTTCACTTCATCAAATCTGGCCCTCTGAAAAAAGTTTGAACACCACTGAGTGTTGGACCCAGGAGACATGGATTCAAATCCTCCCACTCGGCTCACTGGGGCTCACTGGGGGGTGACTCTCTCACTGCCTCTCTCAGCCTGACCTACCTCACAGGGTTGCTGTGGGGATTAAATGTTGAGGTGGAGAACTACGCTTGCGGCAACCTTTTTATTTGTGCAGTGGAAACTTCATTTAGACTGAGAATCCATGGTTGCTGTAACATTGTTACATCCTTTGGCCAGATCCAGCTGCTGAATGGCCCTTCTCGTATTCCGATGTGTTTATGGATATATGGAGCCTCCCTGTTTCAAGGCAGTATACCTTGAATAAAGGCGATCAAGGCCAATCGGAGAATCTAAATCTCGGAGGATCTTTAGCCCATTTGTACTACATGAGATTCTAGGAACATTAGAATAGGTGGGGTACTGGATCGAGGCGAAAGGAGCCCTGTTCTCACAGCGGCCAAATGCCCCCAAGAACCTAGGGATCGAGGTAGACTGCCTCTGGGCCTGGAGGCTCCATCAGAAGAGCCCTGTAGCTAGGCCACCTAGTTCAGCAACCCTGTCCTCCGGAAATCATGTCTGCACAGACGCAGATGCTGGAAATCGCGTCTGCACATGCACAGACGACGAAAATCATGGGCGCGGGCGCGATCCGGCCCACGGAGGGATCTCCGCGGGGACCGATCCGGTCCAGGAAAGATAAACCTTGCCGACCCCTGTCCTAGGGGGTCAACTAGATGCTTCAAAGGGAAACTCGCACGCATGATCTGAGTGCGACAGCAATGCTCTCTTCCTTGCAATCCCCAGAGGTGGGACGCAGCCATCGTGGCTCATGCGCAACCTGTGGTTTGGGGGAGGGGAAAGGCCCTTTTTTTCAGAAACGTCGACCTGGGTGGCACAATTTCCTCCACAGGCTTCGTTGGCCACGTGGCAAAACTGTCACCAAACATCGTAAGCGTCTCCCTCGGCCAGCAAACACCCCGGGGAGCAGAGAACGAGCACTTGTGAAAATAAAACGGGTGCGCCAACATTCAGCTCTTTCGTGCATGTTTGGCTTTGTTCTTGCGTTGGGTGGGAGGGTACGGGAAATGGTCCCAGGCGTCTGTCGCACGGGGGGGGGGGGGGAGAGAGATGCTTTCATTCCCCGTCAGGCCTTCTTGGAACCGAGATTGCGATCTGTCTCAAAATTCAGCGTTCTGTCTTTCTGCTCCTAAAATAATTCCTTCTTTATGACAGGTTAACTCTCCCTTTGATTATTACGATTGCAGAGGTTCCACGCAGCCCCCCGAGCTTGGAAGAGAGATAAAGTGAATTCCACAAACAAGAAGTCTCTTGAGAAGGCGGAGAGTCCAGCCTCTCTGCATTTGATCGCTCCAAGGCCAAGGGCTCCGGAGGGCAGGAAACGGCGCTCCCCAGACAGGGCGGGACGTGGACGGCAGCCACGAGGGCCAACCGTTGAAAAGGGCGTCAGGAAACGTTCTCCCAGGAGGACTCGGCAATCCTGGTCAAGGCCGCCAACGAGAGCTGGTGGGCCACAGGCAAGCTGTTCTGGAAGCTTCCGAGATGCCCACGAATCAAAACCCGAATTCAGGGTTCGATTCCCGGGTTCTCCCTGCAAGACAAGTTTTCTGCCGGCCATTTTGAACCATGCAACCCATTTCAAGAGTTCGCCGGGATTTTTGCTCCCAGAAACATTTTCAGTGGCGGTCCTGCAAATACACAAAGGATATATACCCTCAACATATTTACCGGGAGGGCGTGGGCATGGAAGGAACCATTCGCTGAAATACATCCATTTGGGATTCCCATTCAACCATGTTCTTCAACATCAACTTCATTGGTCTGGTCGTGTTGTGCGGATGCCTGATTATCGTCTTCCAAAGCAACTACTCTATTCCAAACTTAAAAATGGAAAGCGTAATGCTGGTGGTCAACAAAAGAGGTTTAAAGGCTGTCTCAAGGCAAATCTTTAAAAATGTAGTATAAAGGTAAAGGTAAAGGGACTCCTGACCATTAGGTCCAGTCATGTCCGACTCTGGGGTTGCGGCGCTCATCTCGCTTTATTGGCCGAGGGAGCCGCTGGACAGCTTCCAGGTCATGACTAAACCGCTTCTGGCGAACCAGAGCAGCGCACGGAAATGCCGTTTACCTTCCCGCCGGAGCGGTACCTATTTATCTACTTGCACTTTGACGTGCTTTCGAACTGCTAGGTGGGCAGGACCTGGGACCGAGCAACGGGAGCTCACCCTGTCGCAGGGATTCGAACCGCCGACCTTCTGATCAGCAAGCCTAGGCTCTGTAGTTTAAACACCAACAATTGGGAAACACTGGCCTGCGAGCGCTCCAGTTGGAGAACAGCCTTTACCAAAGGTGTCATGGGGTTTGAAGACACTCAAACTCAGGATGCAAGGGAGAAACGTGCTAAGAAGAAGAGTTTGGATTTGATATCCCGCTTTATCACTACCCGAAGGAGTCTCCAAGTGGCTCACATTCTCCTTTCCCTTCCTCCCCCACAACAAACACTCTGTGAGGTGAGTGGGGCTGAGAGACTTCAGAGAAGTGTGACTAGCCCAAGGTAACCCAGCAGCTGCATGTGGAGGAGCGGGGATGCGAACCCGGTTCACCAGATTACAAGTCCACCGCTCATAACCACTACACCACACTGGCTCTCGAGGAAGAGGAAGGCACGTTTGGCAAATCCACACTGTGATCAACTCCTGCCCAGAAACCAATGTCCCCACTGTGGAAGGACGTGTGGATCCAGAATTGGCCTCCACAGTCACTTATGGACTCATTGTTAAATTAAAACCGTGCTTGTAACAATAACAATAATAATTTATTATTTGTACCCCGCCCATTTGGCTGGGTCTCCCCAGCCACCCTGGGTGGCTTCCAGCAAACATGAAAATACATTAACACATCACAGATTAAAAACTTCCCGAAACAGGGCTGCCTTCAGGTATTTTCTAAATGTCATGTAGTTGTTAATCCCTTTAACCTCTGATGGGAGGGCGTTCCACAGGGCGGGCGCCACCACCAAGAAGGCCCTCTGCCTGGTTCCCTGTAGCTTTGCTTCTCACAGTGAGGGAACCGCCAGAAGGCCCTCAGAGCTGGACCTCAGCGTCCGGGCTGAACGATGGGGGTGGAGACGCTCCTTCAGGTATACAGCACCGAGGCCGTTTAGGGCTTTAAAAGGTCAGCACCAACACTTTGAATTGTGCTCAGAAACGCACTGGGAGCCAATGTAGATCTCTCAGGACCGGTGTTATGTGGTCCCGGCGGCCACTCCCAGTTACCAGTCTAGCTGCCGCATTCTGGATTAATTGCAGTTTCTGGGTCACCTTCAAAGGTAGCCCCACGTAGAGCACATTGCAGTGGTCCAAGCAGGAGATAACCAGAGCATGCACCACTCTGGCCAGACAGTTTGCAGGCAGGGAGGGTCTGCGTACCAGAGGAGCTGGTAGACAGCCGTGCAAGACAATCTTACTCGGCTACGAGGGATTGCCAAATAAGAAGTCGACTAACGTGACTTCAGGTTTAGCAGCCTGTTCCCTCTGCTCATGTCACAGAAACAAGGGTGTCAGTCAAGGATTGTCTGCACTGCATAGATAGCCCAGTTTGGAGCATCTATTGGCTAATGCAAGTAGTATTGTGTGGAAAGAAGATTCAAGGGCAATCAAATAAACATTTAAACATTTCAGTGAAGTACAGTCGTATCTTAGTTCTCGAACACCTTGTGACTTGTTATGTTTTGGCTCCTGAACGCCGCAAACGTGGAAGTGAGTGTTCCGGTTTGCGAACATTTTTTGGAAGCCGAATGTCCGGCGCGGCTTCTGTGACTTCCAAATGAGTGCAGAAAGCTCCTGCAGCCAATTGGAAGCCGCGCCGAACGTTTTCGGAAGTCGAACGGACTCCTGGAACAGTTCGAGAACCAAGGTACGACTTGTATAGCACAGTATTATAAGTCTCCAATTAGACCTAATATAAATGAGATTACCTGGCAAAAGCAAACTCACAGCTCTCATTGAGTTTGTATACATACTTCAGGCACATATGTAAGAGGCTCGTTATAATTATATTTTGGGAGTGATTCGTGTTCTTATGTAGCCGTGCTGTTTTATACTTTCTGGAGATCCCATGATCGTATTATAAATTCGTTGTGTTCTATGTTATAAATCAAGCACTGCTAGGGGTTGTTTCTTTTTGTCTTCCTATGTATTTCTTTGCAATAAAAAATCGGTGTGGCGCAAGCAAATTTTACTCTGAAAGTGTGGCCCAGAGTTTTAGAACCACTGGGGTCTACAATGTTTAAGGTACTTTCTTAACCCTGGATATCTGCTGTAGAACAATCCTGAATACCCGCCGTGTGTCCCGGAAAATACATTTTGCGCACGAGATTATGGCTGCCATTTTGGGTGCTGTGTTATTGCGAGCCCTGGCGCTGCACTCTTGCCCCCCAAAAAGCATTTTGGGTAGGGCCAAAATCACAGTGCGGGTCATGTGACTCCACCGGGAAGACGTGTGTCCTGTTTTTTTTTTTATTTGCAAAGGCTCCATAGAAAGCCCTTTGCTGTGTTCCTATTTAAATCAGCCCTCTATTCCGAACAATGAGGACTGGAATCTTAGTTTCATTTCAAGGGAAGGCCCCCCAGCTCAGCGGGAGAGTATCTGCTTTGCATGCCTAAGGTCCCAGGTTCTAAACCCACCAGCCTCTCCAAGTAGGGCTGGGAATGTCCCCTGGAAAGAGCCGCTGCCAGTCTGAGTTGACAATATGTAGCTAGGCAGACCCTCCTGAGGTCTGACTTAAGTCAGTATAATGTTCTCGCCCAAATTAAATAGCAGTTGGCTGCCGTTTCACAACACCCAGTAGGGTTCCAGATTCCCCGACAGACCATATTAAAAAAATAAGCAGGAAAATGGGCCAAAGTATCTTTGGGCGAAATTCTCTGCCACTCACCACTTATTAAAGGATGAAAGGCCTCCGATTTCAGAGGAGGGTTGCAGAAGATATTACCCCACCCCAAAGAAAAACCCCTCTTGGGTTAATTTATTATTATTTTTTAAAGGAAAGGCTGTTGCTACACCATCTGGAATACAGACACTTTGGGGAAGGAAACGCTAAACAATTCCTGGCTCCCCACATCACGCAGACAGACCCCACAAACGGAGAGGCCTCTGGAGGACTGGAACCCCAGCTGGGGGCGGGTTTTCCAGTCGCGCCCCGTGAGCTTTCAGTGCGGATTCTCTGCCCGAAATGTGTGAAAAGGAATCCCGTAAATCTTGATGGAAAAATAGACACACACCCCCTTTTTCCTTTGCGGGACCCCAAGAGGTCATGCATGGGGCTGCGGGACCTGTGCCCACCCCCCCACTTCCAGCTCCGGTTATTGTCCTAGACCAAAGTCAGGAAACTCAGGTCCGCGGCCCAAATGCGGCCCTCAAGCAGTCTCTATCTGGCCCTCGGATCTCACCTTTCGATACACGCTCCCTCAACCGCGTCGACCTGCGGAGACGGCACGACATAATATCCGTTCTGCATTTGCAATAAATTGACCTTTTTGAGCGCCTAAACATTGGAACTCCCTGCCTCTTGACGCCTTTTCTATACTCTTTTCCCCCCGACGCCTGCTTAAAACACGGTCATTTAGGCAAGCCTGCCACCAGACGCGTAGAATTTGAGGGGTTTAAATCTGCTCCCCACCCCCGTTAACTTTAAATACCTTTAAAAGTTTTGAACTTTTTCCAGGCGGATGGTTTCAATATTTCTTGCAAACGGCTGAGAGGTTCTGCTACAGTCAAAGTGGCATTCTGCTAATAAAGGGATCAATAATGAACATTGCTGCTTCCATTTTGTTTGGAGCAAAAAAATGGAATTTGTTCGTTGCCTGGCAATTAGAGCCGCAGGAGGCCGGGGGGGGGGGGAATTGTCGAAGCACATCAGTGCAACACCTGGACTGTGTCTGCTATCTGTGCCCTGCAGGGAAGGTTGTTACCTGAAACGCTCCAGACAGAGAGGAAATCAATAAATACCAGGGCGCACCTGGCTTGCTTCTGCTTCTGGGGCAGAGATGGATTCCTTTCTGACCCTGCCAACATCTATGCCCAGAAGCCTTTTAAACACACACACACAAACCTCCAACTGCCTCAGTACAAAAATGCCACAAACCAGGAATATGTGGGGAGGCAGGGCAAGTTTCTAGTTCTCATGACCGGCAGAAACAAAAGCCCAGAGAGGTAAGAGTCGTTTTTAAAAAAAAATCCAGGCTCCCCAAACAGAACACGCTAAAAGAATGGCCTTACTGGCCATTGATTGACACCCTATGCCCTTTTAAAATTTGGTTTTTTGGGGGTGGAGTTCGTTATTGGGTTGTTTTTATTTTGATTGTGGATTTTGTGGTTTTATATTTTGACTTTATTCTGTAAACCGCCCTGAGAGCTGCAGGTATAGGGCGGTATGTAAATTAAATAAATAAATAATACAAGTCGTACCTTGGTTCTCGAACAGAATGCATTCTGGGAGCCGGTTCGACTTCCGGAACTGTTTGAAAACCTAGATGCGGTTTTTGATTGGCTGCAGAAACATCCTGCAGCCAATCAGAAGCTGCGGAAGCCGCGCCGAATGTTTGGCTTCCGAAAATCATTCGAAAACCGGAACACTCACTTCCGGTTTTCAATTGTTTGGGAGCTGGAACGTACAAGTTCCAAGGCGTTCAGCAACCAAGGTACGACTGTAATAATAATAATAATAATAATAATAATAATAATAATAATATTGGGATCATCGAAAAGGGTGAAAAGGGTGAGCTTATTTGCATTTTGCTGCAAATGGTAAAATTCTGTGTTTAACAGAAGGCTCCACGCAGACTTTATAACTAAATTATATCATGTGTTTAAATAAATGAACAATTTTGTGCTAACCAAACTCTCCCTTGCCCACCCTCTTCCTTGAGAATCCTTGAGAAACTATCTCAAACACCTGCCTCTAAGGGTAGGTGGGCAGCGTTCCAAACCCTAGTTTGATAGCTCTGATGCAACACAAAACCAAGGTTTGCTCAAACGATGGTTGATGCTTGTGGTCTGTCTTCAAATCGTTGTTTCAGGTGCTAAAGGTAAAAAGGACCTCTGACCATTAGGTCCAGGTCGTGACCGACTCTGGGGTTGCAGCGCTCATCTCGCATTATTGGCTGAGAGAGCCGGCGTACAGCTTCTGGGTCATGTGGCCAGCATGACTAAGCCGCTTCTGGCGAACCAGAGCAGCGCACGGAAACGCCGTTTACCTTCCCGCCAGAGCGGTACCTATTTATCTACTTGCACTCCACAAGCTTTTGAACTGCTGAGTTGGCAGGAGCTGGACCGAGCAACGGGAGCTCACCACGTCGCGGGGATTCGAACCGCCGACGTTCTGATCAGCAAGCCCTAGGCTCTGTGGCTTAACCCACAGCGCCACCTGGGTCCCTTCATTTTGTGTGCTACTTTTGGCAAAATAAGCCAATAGTTTTGGGAAAAGCCGATAGAGAAAATATATCCTTCAACATTTCTCCGATGAAAATAGGGACGTCCCGTCCATAATGATAATTTTATTCTTTATACCCCACACATATTACTGGGTTGACCCAGCTGCCCTAGGCAGCTTCCAACATATAGAAAAACATAATAAAACATTAAACATTAAAACTTCCCTATACAGTGGTACCTCGGGTTAAGTACTTAATTCGTTCTGGAGGTCCGTTCTTAACCTGAAGCACCACTTTAGCTAATGGGACCTCCTGCTGCCGCTGCGCCGCCAAAGCACAATTTCTGTTCTTAGCGGAGTTCTTAACCTGAAGCGTACTTAACCCAAGGTACCACTGTACAGGATTGCCTTCAGACGGCTCAGGGGTCGGATAACTCCCTACCCTCCAACATTTCTCCAATGAAAACAGGACGTCCTAAGGCAGTGATGGCTAACCTTGACACCCCAGATGTTTTGGAACTACAACTCCCATCATCCCTAGCTAACAGGACCAGTGGTCAGGGATGATGGGAGTTGTAGTCCCAAAACATCTGGAGTGTCAAGGTTAGCCATCACTGTCCTAAGGAAAAGTGGGGCATTCTGGGGTCAAACCAGAAACCAGGACGTCTTCTATAAATCTGGAATGCCCCTGGAAATCAGGGACACTCAGAGGGTCTGCCCTGCCCCACTCGGTAAGCCCCAGAGACCTGTGGGGTCGGAAACCTGGAAGGGGGGCAGAGCCTCACCTGCAGCACATCTCTGAGTGCCGTCGCTCCAATCAAAGGAAAAGGAATTGCCAAAAAACCGCTGGATATTGCTGAAATGGGCAAATTAACAGGCAAAGCATTGCAGGGGTTCCGCAGGGAGACTGGATCCAGCCCTCTGGCTGAACTCGCCGCAAAACAGGCACCGTTTATTGTACGTTTGGAAAACCCTTTGGAAAGCGGATAATTTAAATAAACTCATATGTGGAAATAGGAGCATTCTTATTTAAATAAATGCATATGTGGGATTAAACGCATACTTGCAAATTGTTTAATGAGTGCACATGCGGGAACTTTGTTATTTCAGATTCCCCTCCTTCTTTTAAATCTCCGGCACAGACCCCAGTTGCTTAGCCCTAAGTCTCAGTGCTAAGTCTGTATAACTGCCACAGTCATCTACCCCCTGGATGCCTCCATTTCCAACTTTCCTCTGTTCATTTTTATTTATCGTTACATTTCTAGCCATCCTTTTCCTCCAGGGAGCTCAAGGTGGAGGAGCAGATCCTCTTCCTTCCCTGTTTCAGAACAACAACCCTGTGAGGTAGGCTCGAGGTTGAGAGACAGTGGTTCCGGGAAGGCGTCATGAAAGCTACTTGATAATGGACAACTGTGAGAGTCTGCAGTGGGTTTTTAATGATTTTAGGTGCTCTTAAATGTTTTTACGTGGTTGGTAAATTGCTTTTAGATAGTTTTAAGGTGTTTTTTTTTTAAGTTTTAAACGCATTTTTGCTTACTTTTAAACTGTATTGTTTTAACACGCTTGTGTCTGATGCCCTCATCTCTTTAGGGAGGGAGGGCAGGATAGAACATATTTATCTATTTCATCAAATTTGTTTCATGATTGTTAAAAAAAAAAACCACAAAGCAGTTTACAACAAAATGAGAACAGAACCACTAAATTACCAGTAAAACAACAACAACCAATTCAGAACAACAACTTAAAACCTTCCAAAATAATTAGAACAGACATGGAGCTAGCTAAAAACCCAGCATTTATTATTCAGAAAAAATGCTAAAATAAAATTTAAAATGTAGGCGAGCGTGAGACTCGAACCCTGAGCTCGCAGGCTCTAAGTCAAACACTCCAATGACTATGCTGCATTTGCCTTTTGCTCAGTTCTCTCCCTGGCCTCCTTTCCTGCTCTGTAAGCGTCATGGGGCAGAGATCTTGCGTTTCACAGAAGGACTATGTGCATATGGAAAAGCTGCCTTCTAGAGAATCAGACCATGGCATCCATTTCTCTCCGTCAGCAGCGGTTCTTCGGGGTTTCAGGCCAAGAGTCCTTCCCAGCCTTACCTGGAGATCCCAGTGATCGAACCTGGGATCTTTCGCATGCAAAGAAAGTGCTCTACCACTGGCTTTAAAAGAATGCCAAGATTCCAGTCCTCATGGTTCCAGATGCAGGGCTGACTTAGGAAGCTCAGTACTGCCCGCACTGGTTGACAGCAGCTCTTGAGGTTTCAGAGGAGGAGTCTTTGCCTACCTACGGCCCATCCAGACACCCTGCCACACCAGAACCCCCCCCCCAAATGGGGGCTGCCCCCTTACTTACCTGCCAATCTGGCCGTGGCTTGCTGCCCCCATCGCCTTCTGATTCGTGCCGTCCGTTTAGGGAAGACCAGGCCCCTTTCGCAACCTCACCATCTGCGCAGCCTGTTCTCTCTGCCGCAAAGCCCCTCTTCCTCTGGGGTGGCGGGAGACCCCCCAGTTCAAGACCTTTCCAGCTCCCTAAAGGAACAATTTGTTTTGTTTTATTTTTAAAGGAAAATGTCAGCGTTCAAAAGTCAACAACGGAAGCTTGGAACCTCTTTGTGTGTCTTTGCCACTTTTAAATGTTGACTTACAGAAGTGGGCTGTAAAAGGAGGCTGGAGGGGTGGAGGGAGATTTTTTGGGGGTGGGTGGGCTCGCCTCGCTCGTAAAAGCCCCCTGAACGATGCCTGAACTCGTAACCCCTCGTTGACCTTTCTGAAAGGAAGAGGGGGAAAGCTGACCCAAACTCTTGTTTTGGGTGACTCATAAATCTGTCGCTTAGTGCATTTTTTTGTTGTTGGGGGGGCGTGCGGCGTTGAAGAACCAGAAAAGGAAATTGGCTCATAAAAATGTGCAACAGATTCCGATCAACCGGGCTCCATCGTTCCAACCGCGTTTCGCCTCTGTGCCTCAAAGGCTGGTTGTTGTTGTTTTTTGCAAAATGAAAAAAGCGGAACCGAAAGCTCAGATCTGTTTGGGGACGGCCCTTCCCCAGGCAATGAAAAAATACACAACTCATGTTCTGAGTTGAATTATCCCATGTGCAAGACTTGCAAAAGAATAAGAGAAGAATACGGAACCAGGCAATTGTTATAGGAATTCTAAGGTCATATATATATAATAAACGTTCATAAATTTACAAGGCAAACACATACGTAAGTATATAAACCCAGCCAGATGGGCGGGGTATAAATAATAAATAATAATAATAATAATAATAATTATTATTATTATTATTATTATAAACCACGTGCTGAAATAGTACAGGAGAGCAACCCTGAAGCCATTTTGATTCTTCCAGCAACCTCAAATATTCTCCCCATTGTCTCTTTGCTCACAACTCCTGTCCTTAGGGCGTAAGGTAAAGGACCCCTGACCGTTAAGTCCAGTCGCGGACGACTCTGGGGTTGCAGCGCTCATCTCGCTTTACTGGCTGAGGGAGCTGGCGTACAGCTTCCGGGTCATGTGGCCAGCATGACTAAGCCGCTTCTGGTGAACCAGAGCAGCGCACGGAAACGCCATTTACCTTCCCGCCGGAGTGGTACCTATTTATCTACTTGCACTTCGACGTGCTTTCGAACTGCTAGGTTGGCAGGAGCAGGGGCCGAGCAACGGGAGCTCACCCCGTCGCAGGGATTCGAACTGCCGACGTTCTGATCAGCAAGCCCTAGGCTCTGTGGTTTAACCCACATCGCCACCCACGTCCCGTCTTTAGGGCGTATTTGTGTATAAATAGGGTGAGCCTGTGACCTGGATTCAGGAACTAAGTATTTAGCATCTCAAAAGGAATGGCCAGGCTGCCCAGGTAAAGCAATCAGTGACCATTA